>VZQC01010064.1:3339528-3359572 GCA_009823505.1 Rhizomys pruinosus | reverse complement strand
CTTCTCATCCACCTGTGCCCCTTTTCTAAGCCTAGGGAACAATCTGCGGAAGAGGGGGCATGGTAGAATGTAAGGGCTGCGATTGGGGTGAATGGTGAAACTACAGCAATGTAGTCTGGACACTCATTTGATCAACTTGATTGAACATACAACCCCTCACTCCCCGCTGGAAAGTGGGGCTGTGGGGGTTTGGGCACAACAGCCTGAAAATTGGTTTCATATGAAGGCTGCTTGTACTCATGGATCATCACTTATAGCTAAAAAATGAAGAAAAAAAAAAACTGAGAGAAAGATGCAGGACAGTTATGGCAGAATGCATGATCTGGGATGGTGTGGGGGTGGGGGGGAAAGGAAAGGGAAATATGCCTGAACTGAATTGGAAAGTGATGTATGAAATGCACAAAACATCAATAAAAAATGTTAAAAAAAAATAAAATGAAGGTGACCTCCAAACAGTTGGGTATGGAGTTGCATGGTGTAGACAGACCAGCCCAGACTCAACCTAACCCACTGATGTTGTTTAATTTTGTGCCCTGAAGGTCTGCACATCTTGAAGGTGCAGGGGAGGGAAGTTAAAGAATTAAACTCCAGTGGGTTTTCCTCAAGAGAATTAGACCATGTTAAACAGGAAGTAGAAACCTTACCATGGCATGATATTAGATTTTTTTACCATGTTTAATCATATGTCTCTGATTCCTCTCTCCTCTGTATCTGGGAATGTCTGTCTCAGTTTATTGTCTCTCAACACCCCCAACTGTCTATGTATCTCTCAATGTCTGCCTGTTGGGAACCCTGCTGAGCAACATGGTATGGACTTTAGGTCTTCAGTTTGGGATCTGGAGGCTTGGCCTCTTTCTCAGTCCACAACACTCAACCCAGGTCCACCTGGACAGTCAGTGAATGTGGAGCCATCTGTATGTTTGTAACAGTGATAAGCCCTCCCCTTCTTCCCCAGAGGGTACCAATGAGAATGTCTGTAGCTGACACACGTGAACAGCTGTGAGTATCTGCACTCTATGCAGGTAGTGAGAGACAGAAGGGACTTCTCCATCTTAGGGAAATCCTAGAATGGTGAAGGTCCCAATGATAATGGTCACTAGGGGAAATCCTATTCCATCAGAAAGATGTTTAGGAACTAGTGTGCTGAAGAACATGATACCTAGCAGTCAGTACTGTGGAGCTCAGAAGGCTGAGAGCAGAGGACCTGTCAGTAATTTGGTAGGGTCACTGCCATCTACAGTGAGGTTGCCTCACTCAGAACTTACACACACACACACACACACACACACACACACACACACATACACGCACACACACACAAACACGCACATACACACACAGGCTTCCTAGCTTGCTAATCTGAATTTATCTGAAAGTGGCACTGCTAAGGAAGGATGGGACTGGATTTGTCAAAGACAAGGTACTCTGTCTTTCAAAGTCTCTCTAATCTTCCTTCCAATCAGCCCCATCAGTATGAGCAGGGAGAGGGCACATTTTGCCTATGAGTATAGAACTTGAGTGGTCTCTGATGAGAACTTCACCTATGCTACATGGTGGCCCTTAGACTGAGTCGTAGCCTTAGGCTCTACCATAGGGCATCCCCAGCCTAGCTCTGACCACACCCCCTCACCACCTCCCCCTGATGCTGTCCTACCACTCTATCTCTCCACCCTGACATCCTGTTGCAAAGGAGACACTGTCCTGGCAACTCTCAGCATTGTAGCTGCTCTGGTTTCCAGACTGAGGTATGGTGTTTTACTTCATATTTGTTACTTTGCATCACATGCACTGAAGCTCCATTTTTAGCAGCGTTTTTTTTTTTTTTTTCACAAAGCATCCAAATATTCTCCTGATGACTTAGGATGTGTCCCAGGTTTCCTTTCTTTTGTTCTAGTTAAATGTACTCTCAGATGTGAAAAGTGAAGCTGAATAAAATAAAAAACAAATAATGAGGGCTGGAGAGATGGCCTAGCGGTTGAGAGCGCCGACTGCTCTTACAGAGGACCCGGGTTCGATCCCCAGCACCCACATGGCGGCCGAGAACCGTCCGAGAACCAATTCCAGGAGAGCTCCAGTTCCAGGGGAATCCGACACCCTCTTCTGACCTCCGCGGCATTGCACGACACGGGTGCACAAACTTGCATGCAGACAGTACATTCATACACATACAGAAATAAATAAAATTTAAAAAAAATTAAAAAAAAGAAATAATGATATTTTAAAGACATATTATGGGCTTTGTCTATTTCGACTTTAATGTTAAACTGCATCCTCCCCAGGTAGATATGTGCAGGCAGAGATAAAGAGTCCCAGAAGTCAGGTGATGTCACACACATGCAGTATTATCACCTTACCCAAGGACAAGACTGAAGAAGTAACTACTTGAGTCTGTGCAACCCAGCATACGTGACCTAGCTCAGTTCTGCTGGCGGCTGGTAGGAATGCTCTGGGGAAAACTTCAGCACACCCACCTCTGTGTGCCCTCAGAAGTGTCTCACAACCATACTGCTGAGCATTGTTCCAGGGAACTTCTCTATGCCTTATCTTCAGCACATCCTCAGAGATCGGCTCTCCCCACTCTGCCAAGGCTTTCCTCTTGCTATTGCAAGGTCTCAGGCTCCTTGGGGTCATTCACAGCACATCTCCAGCTACCTATTGCCAGGCATCAGGTTCCCATCCCCTGTGAGCATTATGGATAGTGATGTTACAGCTCTAGTGGCTAATCAGGAGGGCACCCAAACACAAGCACAAGTTGTGACTCAGTTTAAGACAATCACAGTTGGAGGCTGCTGGGAGGAGGGGCAGACAAACAGCTTCACCACCTAAACTGAGGAGCAAATCACAGAAAAGTCCTTCTGGATTAGACCTTACCTTGCCAAGGTATTTTCCCCTGCCTTGAAATACACTGAACCAGGGGCTGGAGAGATGGCCTAGTAGTTGAGAGTGCCGACTGCTCTTGCAGAGGACCTGGGTTCGATCCCCAGCACCCACTTGGGGGCTGAGAGCCATCTTTGGCTCCAGTTCCGGGGGAATCCTACACCCTCATCTGACCTCCATAGCATTGTATGACATGGATGCATGGACCTGCATGCAGACAGTACATTCATACACATAGAAATAAATACATACATAAATAAATAAATAAATAAATAAATTAATAAAAATTTACAAAAAGAAATACACTGAACCTGAGGAACAACTGCTAGTGCTTCACACACATTCCTATGGTTTGAATGAGAATGACTCCAAAGGCTTCAGATATTTGGTCCACAAATCTTGGGTCTGCTTCGAAAGGTTCATGTAACTTTCAGAGGTGTGGTCCCTGTTGGAGGAAGCACTTCACTGAGTACTGATTTCAACATATACTGCTTGACCACCCCCATCTGGCTCCCTGCTTCCTGTGCCAGTTGGAAGGTGTAAGCCTCCATCTTTCTGCTTAGGCCATATCTGCTGCCATGGCTTACCACCATAAGGGACTCTTGTCCATCTGGAACCATAAGCACAATGTATTCTATCTTATTTAATTTCCCTGTGTCACAGTGTTTTATCATAGCCCCAGAAAAGCAACTAAGACACAGGATAATGATGACCTACTCAAGTTCAGGGCAAAAGGCTGGGGTTGGGATGACTCTCAGTTCATCTGTGAAGTCATGGTTCAGCTTAAAGAATATGATAGAGACAGCTTTACAATGACACCTTGGACAATGGGTGGTCCTGTGCTGCAGAGGTTACCTGGTCCTAGGGGAACATGTCGGATGGACGCCCCTTTGTCTAGTCAAGGCTGTAGGATGGAAGCCCCTTTGTCTAGTCAAGGCTTCACAGTTGACTGAGCTGGCTTCAGCACAAGGCACATTCTTGGTCCCTCTACATTTGCTGTGTGTAAAAGGAAAAGCAACAAATCCTTCCAGCTGCCCCAAAGAACCACAAGAAATGATCTGGAGAGGAACGTAAATGAGATGCTCACTCATGACTTCTTCTGCTAACCATGCCAATGGAAAGCTCCTCTCGGCCTGGCTTCAGGACCCCATCAGGAACCAGTCAGTAGGGCACTAGCTCCACTCAGTGAGTGGGCTGGGCTCTTGGGCCAAGCAAGGAGGATCTAACAAGAAAACTATTATCTCCTTGCATTAATGGCTTCACTTTTCATATAGTACCTGGATCAGATTTGGATGTACTGAATCACACAACCTTAGTTATAAACTTCAGAGAACATAGGAGGTAGGGTGTCAGTGTTCTGTCCTTCAGTATTCACAGTTTGGATTCTAAGTGACCCCAGAGTCCAAAGACACAGATGGGCTGCTCCATGTGGAGCAGCCACAGAATTTCAAAATGGCTGTATCCACATTAAAAGAAGAAAGGAGAAAAGAGGTAGAGCAGGTCATGAGAGCACGTGCAGTGTGTATACATGGGAGCTCCAGTCACCAAGTGGTTGTCTCCCATGAGGAAGGGATCGTCTTCCCCTCCCCTCCCTCCACATGTGCTCTTTCATGGAGATTCTCCAGGCTGAGACTGCAAATCTCACTAGAATGCAGAGAGCAGTCACTTGAGGATCCATTATTTACTAAGATGATACTGTTTCCCAGGAGTTCAGCTAATCATTATGAATATAAATGGAACTTGCTTTAGAGGAAATGAAAGGGCCAGGCCAGCACCCTCTGTGGGATAGCACGTATGTCCTTAGGATGGATACTACTGCCTGTTTCAGGGAGTACGTGGGGGGCATGAGGGCTAAATTTGTACCAGATTCAAAGAGAAAAAGTGTGCTGGGGGGAGATGTTGCCTTCTTTCACATTAGGTCTTGATGAAAAAGGCACCCTATTCATCATAGGACACCACTCACATCCCTGCCTGGAATTCCTCAGGCCCCTCCAGCTGAGGCTTCTCCTCACAGACCTGCCTATAATTCTTTCTACTTCAGCAAGTATATCTGGGCTCTGCACTTCCAGGAACCCTGGTTCACTTTTTTCCCAAGTACATAAATGAAGACTCACAGCCCTGCTCTGGTACTCAGGAACCCACATACGCCTAGGACAGCACTCAAAGCCCTTCCTAACTCTCCCATCTCATCTGTCACAGCACTGACCTAGTCCTCATGTAGTGATTTTTCATGTCGTGTCCAATTATATAGCTCTGCCCTGTCATGATCAGTTACCATTCACAACTCTTAGCTGATAATCTGGGAGCCCAGCATTCCTAAATCAGCACACATAGCCCTGCCCACCACTTCACTCTGAGTACTCACAGACCAGCCTATCTAAAGTAGCCCTTCATCAGAAGGAAAGGTGCAAAGCTCTGACCCCACTTACCAATCACAGCCCTACCTTGCATACTCCAGGCTCCACCCACTAGTTTTGAACTCTAAGCCAAATCCACTCTTACCTCAGCATTCACATCCCTGCCCTTCCCATTCTGCAGCTCAGAGCTTCATTAAGTCAGTATCCAGTGCTCCATTCCAACTTCTCTGTCACCACTCACACCCTATCCCATACCTCTACATCAGGAACCAAGTCCCACCCTTTTCCTTCAGGGACACTCTGCTACATTATAACAGGGCCTAATGCACCACCTCCCTACCACAAGTCACCACTGAGTCCCACTCAGGAACTGACAAGGCCCTGCCCACATACGTCAACACACAAATTCCTTCACCACTCCTAAATCAGCAAGCATTGCTGTGTCTTCATCCTCCAATGGCCCTGTTCTCAACATCATATTTCACTGCTCATCCTCAGACTGCTAATCCTGGGTCCATGCTCCCCTATATAAGGATTCATATACATGCCCACAAATCCAACCTCATCTGTCATAGCCCCGTCCTGGGACTCCAAATGTCCTGTCTACCCAGATCAGTACTCAGACACCCACATGACTCTGCCCAGTACCATGCACCATTCCATGAACTCACAGCTCCCCTTAACATCCAATAGATGGTGCAGAATCCAAGGTCCCATCATTAACTCCTACGAGGGCGCTCCAGCCCAGATGGCTTCCTCACAGCTAGGCACCCCAGCTCAACCTTAGGGCTCCCAGCTTTGCCCTGCTCCTGGTGCAGACCTACCCCCAGCACACCTTATCACTCACAGCCAGCTCTACTATGTGGTTAATAGGAAAGGGGAGTAATGGGTAGGATAGAGTAATGGGGTTGGGAACCTGAGGGTAGGGCAGAAGGAGGAATGAGAGAAGGAATAGCTGATACTAAAAGCCTTTTCAAAGAGTCATATGGAAACCTACTATAGAAGCTTCTTTCAATATATAGGAATACAAAGTTTTAAGTACAGTTATTTTCTAACAGGCATTCAATGGTCCTACTACACAAAATAGGGGAGCAAATGTAAAGCCTAGTGCCATGAATGGACATCCTCTTTTGGAGTTGTTCACTGGAAAGTTCCCACAGACCCTCAATCAATACTGGCAATTATAACTGCAGTTGGTTACCCACCAGAACCTAACTAAAAGTTCCTACTGCTGAAGAAAATACACATGCAAGTTATAAATAAGGAGAAATCATCTGGTACACACCTCAAAGTCTCATCTCTGCTGGCCTACTTTCATAGTACTTGAGGGTGCTATGCATGTTATTGGCAGAGAAATCTAATCATGAATCTTACACAACTGTGAACCTTCAGACTAAATTAACACCTGATGTGCTGGACAGCTTTAGTGTCAACTTGACACAGCTGGATTGAATGAGCCTCAATTGGGAAGTTGGGTCCATTGTAGTGGTCTGTGGCCACATCTGTGGAGTATTTCCTTGATTGTGGAGTGATGTGGGAAGGCACATCCCACTGTTGGTGGTGCCACCCCAAGGCAGATGGTTCTGTACTGTGTAAGAAAGCATGCTGAGCATGGGCCAGGGGAGAAAGCCAGTAAGAAGCATTTCTCCAAGGCCTATGCTTCAGCTCCTGCCTCCAGGTCCCTGCCTTGAATTCCTACCTTGAGCTCCCCAAATGATGAACTGTGACCCTGGAGATGTGAGCCGAAGAAACCATTTCCTCTCCAAGTTGGTATTGGTCAGAGCGTTTTGTCACTGAAGTTGAAGAGAAGCTAGAACACCTGGCTTGACAAAATCTGCCCACTCTTAGAATAGTGGGATGAATGGTATGGGAGTAAACAATCACCATATAATTGGATTTAAGGCCTGCTTCAAGACATGGCTCTGCATCCTAGACATGACATTAAACTGACTCATAGTGACTTACTGACATGCCCTCAGATTTAGTGAAGACCAGAATCTCACCAGAGGATGTTCTTTTTGCAAGAGATGGAGAATAACACAGACTCACAAATGGTCAACCTGAGAAGAATGAGACTGGAGAGTGCTCAAGCATGAATTGGATGCCTTCCTTACACCCTGAGTACCCAAGATTCAGGGATTTTATCAAAACAAAGTGTGGGATTATTGTAAAACCCAGAGGTGGTATATGAAAACCAGGAAACTGTGCTGTCTAGAAATCCCAGGGCAGTTTTACATATGAACCCAAATACTTATGACAACATCTGCAAATATTTCAAACTCAAAACAGATAGGGAGCCAGCACAGATGGAGGAAGGGCAAGAAGGTCCAGCTCTAGCTAATGATCTATTAGTAATTAAAAGAAGGACGTTTTCTTAATTTGTAATACTGAAGAGGTTGAACAGACTCCATGGGAGAGACACGAATCAAAGAGCATTTAGAAAATAGAGATTAGAGTGCTGGAAAGATGGCTCAGCTGTTAAGAGCACTGACTGCTCTTGAAGAGGACCCGTGTTCCATTTCCAGCACCCACACGGTCTCTAAGAACTGTCTCTAAAACCAGTTCCCGGGGAAGTCAACACACTCCTCTGAACCCTGCAACACTGCACTACAAGGGTGCAGCTACATACATGCAGACAGTACAATCATACACATAAAAAGTAAAACTAGTGTGCACCGAGCTTAGATCGAGGGATTTCCCAGGACCACCTGAAGCACAGGTCGGGAATGAATGCTTCAGCCAGGTGATTTTTGGATAACTGAATCAATGTACTGTGCTCTGTTAGCTGGTATAAAAGTTGGGCCTGTTGCCACTGTGAGACTTGAACGCACAGAGCATAGATCAGGGGATTTCGCAGGACCATCTGAAGCATAGAGTACCAGGGCGTGGACCAAATGAGCCCCCCCAACTGGAATTGCGGAGGAAGTGTCCAACTGGGACCACAATAGTGATTCCAGGGTGGAAGGCAAGGCCATCACCAAACCCTAGAAACAACCTAGAGAATGTGGCTGGCAGGAAGCAGAGTGAACACAGTTCTCAGCATGGTACTGACTGGGTTGTTCCCTAGCCGATTTTTGAAGAACCTTCAGAATAGAAAGGGAAGACTGAGTTAGCCTTTCAATATATAACCAAAATTGAAAGCCTGAGACCTCGACAAGTCAATGCTCCATAAACAAGGAGAAAAAAAATGAAGGTATCCGAAGGAGGCAAGCAAAGCTTGCCTTTGTTGTCTTTGGTTAGGTTTGTTCTCAGGTGTTTTTTTTTTTTTTTTTTATTGTAAGTGGGAAGGTCTCCTTATATTCCTTCTCCAGTTGCTTGTTATTGGTGTAAAGAAAGGCTATTGATTTTTCTAGGTTAATTTTGTATCCTGAAACTTTACTGAAACTCTTAATCATTTTTAGGAGTTTTTGGGTGTAGATTTTAGCATCCCTGAGGTAAACTATCATATAATCTGCAAAAAGGGATGGTTTGACTTCCTCTTTTCCAATTAGTACTCCTCTAATTTCTCTCTCTTCTTGTATTGCCTTAGCAAGCATTTCAAGCACTGTATTGAATAGGAGTGACAATAAGGCACAGCATTGTCAGGTTCCTGCCTTTAAAGGGAGTGCTTCTAATTTTTCTCCACTTAGGATGATGTTGGATGTTGGTTTGTTGTATATGGCTTTGATTATATTGAGGAATGTTCCCTTCAGTTCAATTCCATCTCGAACTTTAAACATGAAGGGATGCTGGATATTGTCAAAGGCTTTTTATTCATTAATTGAAATGACTGTATAATTTGTCTTTCAGTCCATTTATGTGTTTTTTTTTATTTTAACTTTTTAATTTTTATTGAGATCATTTCATACGACATTTCTTAATCAAATTTAGACTCATTCTGCCATCCATGCCCACCCTTCAGGCTCCCCCACCCCCCATCAGAGCTCATGGATTCTGTCATACACAAGTCCTGTCTTCCATCTTTTTCTCAGTGTTTTATAACCTTTTTGGTGCACAGGTTTACTGTTTTGGTCAGTTCTTTAAATAATTTTTTCTCTCTCTCTCCTTTTTTGTTCCCCTTTGATTTCATATTATTCCAAAATATGCCTATATACACTCTACACATCAATCAAAATTAAAAATCTGAAAATAAACTATAGGTTATTTCCAAAGCACATTTAGAGATTCACATTTTAACAGTAAAGTGGCATGCAGGTAAAAAGAAATGTAACATTACATTCTCTCTTTTATTTAAGAATATGAATATTAATATTCGAATATCATAGAACACACCATAGGATTACATAAGGATAAATTATGAATGGTTGTAGCATGCATCAATAAAAAGAGAAAATATTATTATACAAAATATTTTTAACTGTTAAATATAATCTTTCTTTTTTACCAAAAGATGTCCTGTTTTCCCCAAGGAAGTGCTTGAAGGTTCCTCCTTGGTAAACCCAAACAACCATCAATCCCACCCCCATGCTCCACACTGGGGTCCCTCCCCCCCCACATGGTCACCCAAATGAGGTCCAGCAAGCGCATGTCCTGACTTGATCTTCCTGCACTGGCCTCCATGACATAACCTAGGTAGTCCAACAATGGCAGTCTACACTCTTAAAATGCCAAAATCCCTGTAGACACTCAGTCCAGAAGCTGAATATCTTAGTAGTCCCTATCTGGCATTGAAGGTTTGAAGGTTTCTCAAATTTTATATCTGAAGTACAATTTCTCAGACCTTATTGATTATTTATTTCTGGTTATACTTTCCTTTTGGAAGCTTAAGGCCACACAGCCCAGATTAACCAAGGTTTTTGTTTTCTCAAGGTTCCTTGAGGACCATTTATGTGTTTTATGATATTTATTGATATTTGTATGTTGAATCATCCCTGCATCTCTGGCATGAATCCGACTTGATCATGATCTTTTTGATGTGGGTCTGTATGTGATTTGCAGATATTTTGTTGAGAATTTTTGCATCTATGTTTATTAATGAGATGGGTCTATAGTTTTCTTTTGGGTTATGTCTTTGCCTGGTTTTAGTATTAGAGTGTTGCTGGCTTCATAGAAGGAATTTAGGAGATTTACCCTCTGTTNGATTTTACAAGGTGATACCTCTATAACAGCTGGCTCCAATCGACAGCTGGAGAATGACCTATCCTCCCTCATAATTATTCCCTTATTGTCTATCAGGGGGGGAGGAGGTGTAAGGGACAGGTCTCCTTGTATTAAACCTTTTTGTGGGTCACCTAGAAGGGGTAAGCTTCGTCATAGGATCATTAAAAATGTTCACCTCGGCTGCCGCCAGTTTAGCCAGATGAGGGGCTTTTGGGAGTGTCTGCCGCAATCTGAGGCATTTCTCCCTTCAATGCCCAGAGCGAGTCAATCTTCGGGACTTCTCGCAGCGAAGGATGAGGTGGGTGGCGCTCGGTGGCGCGGATATGCTTCCTATCCGTTGAATGAAAAGCCTGCTTTCTTTTTTTAAGCCCTTATCACGGTTGGTGATACTCTGGCCTGTTGGAAGATACAAATCCTTTCCCGTAGTAAGTTTTTACACTCTTGGATTTAGCCAGTGTTTTTTTTAGACACAACCAAGTTTCATATTATATATTATCCCCCTTGCTTTTTATTGTAGGTTTTTCAGATTACATTCTCATTCTATATATATCCCACGCTTTTATTTAGGTTTTATTAAGATTTTTGACCCATTTATGTCTCAGAACAATGAGGATGGAAGCAGTTTTAGGTATAGTCAAATAGTATACCTGATAGTGGGGACTGGTTGGATTCAGATAAGCACAGCTTTTCATATTCACAGTTCACCCAGCCGGCTTGTTTGGCGAGATGTACTGTATGATGCTGGGACTAACCTTGGAGAGCGGGCGGGAAACAACTTTCTATTTTTAGAACATCGATCCGATAGGAGTGAAATGAGCGGTAGACCCAAAGTGCTACCATGTCCATCTACTATTAATGACAGCCTCGTTAATTTATAGGAGATATCTGTTCTTTTATGACCAAACTCCAAGTAATGTACATTAGTACACGTTCTTTACATTAGCGTAATGTTGCGACAAATCAACATAGCCAGTAGATCACAAAGGCAATTAAATATTAACCTCAGATGCACTTAGCCGTTTTTATCAGCCTTTGTTGTAAAACGATGTATTGATTACATATATCACATTGTTTACTTTACTAAGTCAACGTAAACACCACGTATCCCTGTAGACAGAGTCTGGGCAAAAACCTGGATAGCCTTGTTAAATCACGTCGAATTAAATATGCAGCCATATCAAAGTACCACCCGTGGGTTCTCAGACCAACCCCTTCCACCTTCCTGGGTCACATTCTTCAGTCATTTTCATGAGGCGAAAGTCTCTCTCCAGACGATTCCAACTATATTACAGGCTTATACGTTCATAAAACCAGCTTTGTTATTGGCACAAAAATAGACCAGTGAATGCACAATGGGAAAAAACTTGAAAAGATTCCAAAACCGACAATACAATTTTCACCACCTCATTTTTGATAAGAGGGCCAAGAAGACACATTGGGGAAAGACAGCACAACACAGTGGTGGTTGCCCCCCCCACCCCCCCCCCCGACCCCAAAAAACTGGAATCGTCACGCACTGTCAAGGACAGAATGAAAAAAAACTTAGAACCCCCATTCTCTCAACCTCGCGCTTACAAGAAGGTCAGATTCGAACCCAAATGGAATGCCACAAGACCCAACTAAACCTGAAGAAAATCGCAAAAGAACTCCGGAGGGTGATGTTACAAAAGAGAAGAGGAGGAAGAGGAAAAAAAAAAAAAAACTTGGCAGCAGACTACAAGACTACGTTGTAGGAAAAGACTTTCCTAAATCAGACAGCAGCCTGCACAAGAATAGATCGCAATTGACAAATGGTGACCTCATTAAACTCCAAAGCTTCTGTAAATCAAAGGAAACATAAAGGAAGTGAGGAGAAGACCACAGAGTGGGAGGAACCTACCAGCAAGAGATACACTCTGGACAAAGCATTAATTCCAGAGTATAAAAGCTACTCAAAAAACAAAAAAGAAGAAAGGAAAACAAATGAATCACTCAAAGATGGAGCAAAGTCCTGAACAGAGACTTCTAGATCGAGGGATGTGGATAGGGGGGAGGTGGTGGGGGGGGCTGGGGGAGGGAAGTGAGAGAAGAGAGAGAGAGGGGGAAAGCAGAGAAAGAGGGGGGAGGGGGAGGGGAGGAGGGGGAAGGGGCACGCGCGGGTGGTGGTGGGGTGGTGGGTGGTGGTGGGTGAGGGAGGAGTGGGGGTGGGGCGGGGGGGGGCGGTGGGGTGTGGGACAGGACATCACTGGGGAAAGGAGGGGGAGGGAGGTGAGAGGTGGAAGTGTAGAGGAAAAAATGCAAATTATTAAAACATCCGCGTGGGGGTGGGTTAAGGGGGTGAGGGCGGAGGGGTGGGGTGGGGGGGGTACTGCGCGCATGAGAGGAGCTGCGGGGGGCTACAGATTCAAAGAAAACAAATGATTGCCAGGGAGAGGCGGGGGTGGGAGAGGGGCGGGGGGGGGAAGAAAAAAAAAAGGGAAGGGAAGAGGGAGGGGGGGGGGGGGGAAGCACTCTACCTTTCGTGTGTTGGGTGGGGGGGTGGGGGGAGGGTGAGAGGGAGGAGGCGGTGGGTGTGGGGGGGGGTGGGCGGAGGCCGACGCTGGATGGGGGGGAGGAGGGAGGGGGGCGGGGGTGGAGAGAAACCCGTTAGAAGAAGATCCAGAAATGATCTGCCGTTCTGACAGCGCGAGGGGGGGCGTGGGGGCCGGGGGGGGGGGACTGGGGGGTAATATACCCACAGACTATCTTACGGCAGAGAGTGACATGCAGGCAGGCGTGGGCGTAATGTGTATGTGAGCCGCTCTATCTGGTTCGGGACAATTGGAGCGGAAAGAAAGCGTGGGATCGAAGCGCCAAATGGGGCGCGGGGGCCTCGCAAGCTGGGAGGGCGGAGGAGTTGGAATATGACGGAAATGTAGGATGGTCTGGTAGATGTAACGCAGATGGGAATTCTATGCAGCGCGATTAAAGAAAGACAACATCATGAACTTTACAGGCAAATGGATGGAGCTAGAAGACATCATGTTAAGTGAAGTAACACAGTCCCAGAAAAACAAACGACAAATAGTATCTCTTATATGTGGATGCTAGTACCAATAACCCAATTATAAATATTTCTTGTGGAGAGGGATGCATATTAAAAGAACAACAGAAAGATTGCATCAGAAAACTGACTGAAATAGACTTTCAATATATAACCAAAATTGAAAGCTTCAAACCTCGACAAGTCTACGCTCCATAAACAAGGAGAAAAAAATGAAGGTATCTGAAGGAGGCAAGCAAAGCAATCCTTCAACACAGTGAAGACACATTTGGGATTCACATCATAATACAAAACAGAAAGAAACCCACATGCCAAGGACACAATGAAGGAACAACTTGGGAATAATTCCCCACCAAGCTCTACCAACCCTATGGGAGATTCCTGCAGTGAGATCTCCCTGGAGGTAGTCCACGACACAGATCTTAGAGGAACAATTGCACACATATTCAAAGAAATCAAAGAATATTAAAGAACAAATCAGAGAACTAAAGAGAGAAAACAAAAAGCTCAAGAAGGACCTAGAGGGAGAATGACAATCTTTGGAAAGAAGTTAAGGGAGAGATTGACAAATGCTGGAAAGAACTAGAGGAAGAGAATGACAAACTCTGGAAGGAAGTGGAAACACTGAAAATGTCCCATGCTGAAATAAAAAAGGAAACCCACCAGCAAAGCAAGGAGGAAGAGATTGAGAAGCTCCAAAAGGAAGTGGAAATACTAAAGAAATCACAGGATGAAATGAAAAAAGAAATTGAACACTCATCCAATCAAGATGAAAGGAATGAAAAAAACCCTCAGAATTCGAATGGAGGAAGCAGAACAAAGAATATCAGACCAGGAAGATAATGGAGAACAACTATAAAGCTCAAGTAAAGTTTAAAAATTAAAAATTACACAAAAGTGGAACAACCAGGAAATGTGGAACACTATGAAAAGATCAAATATCATATCATAGGAATAGAAGAAGCAGAAGAATACCAAGAAAATGATATTGAACAGATCTTCAACAGCAGAACAATAAATGAAAATTTCCCCAAACTGAAAAATGAGAAACCCATAAAAATACAAGCACACAGAACTCCAAACAGACAAGATCAGAAAAGAACCTCCCCACACCATATCATAATTAAAATGCTAGATGCCCAAAACAAACACAAAATTCTAAAAGCCACAGGTCTAGATTTGATTAGAAATTTTGTATGAAATGTACAAAGCTTCAATAAAATTTGGCTTTAAAATGAATAAAAGTTAAAACAGGTTGCATTCTACAACCATTCACAATTTATCCTTATTTAATCCTATAGTGTGTTCTATCATATAGGAATATTAATATTTATATTCTAAAAAAAGATAAAATGTAAACTTATACTTCATTTTCCCTGCATGCAACTTTACTGTCAAAATGTGAATCTCTAAATGTGCTTGGGAATTAACCTATAGTTTATTTTCAGATTTTGTAATTTCAATTTATGTGTGCAGTGTATATATGCATATTTTGGAATAATATGAAATCAAAGGGAACAAAAAAATGAGAGAAAAACCTATTCAAAGAACTGACCAAAACAGTAAACTTGTGCCTCAAAAAGGTTATAAAAAAACTGAGAAAAAGATGTGAGACAGTTAATTATAAAGCTGATTTATACTCAGAAAAAAAAAAAAAGATGTGAGACAGGACTTAACGTGTATGACTGAATCCATGAGCTCTGATGGGGGGCGGGGGACATCGATGGGGGAATGAGTCTAAAATTGATTAAGAAATGTTGTATGAAATGTGCTCAATAAAAGTTAAAAAAGTTAAAAAAGTCTATAAAAAAGTAAAGGTAAAATGTGGGCCAGAAAGATGGCTCAGCAGTAAAGGTGCTTGCCATCAGGTCTGATGACCTAAGTTCAGTTCCTGAGACCCACATAGTGGAAGTAGAGAGTCAACTTTCAAAACTTGTTCTCTGACCTCCCCACACCCATGCCTGTCCCCCTGACAAATAAATAACTAAATAAGTAAATAAATATATAAATATGTTTGAATGCAAAAAAGTAAAATAATAAATAAAATTTAAAAAAGGAAACACAGATTTGATGGGATAGGCCTGTTTTAAAAAAAAAAAACACAATAAAGCATATACGGGTTTCCTTGAGTCAAGCAAGACTCCACCGTCAGCACCAGCTACACCTCACATGCCTGGAAATACTGTGCACCAGTGGCAGCCATATGCCTGTATGTCCCAAATCTAATTGGCTATTGGCTCTCTCCTTGGAGGAATAACCCATGGCTGATGCCACAAGCTTACATCCTCTACAGGTTAGGAGATGTTATAAGCCACAGTAAGACCCTGTCATATTTAACAGGAAAAAATGTATTTCATGGATTAACATATCATCCAACTTATTTGGTTAGACCAAAGTACCTACCATAACTAATTAGTGCGTGTTAACATACCTATATATCGAATGGCTTGTGCTTCATTAGTAGGATCGAAAAGTTTTGCCTGGACAAACTGCAGCCATGAAAAGGAAACAACCAAATTGACCAGAGTCCAAACAACACAAACATCCAGAAGAGAGTGACTGTTTTGGCTTTCTCAGTCCACCAGTGCCGCCCCTTTTTTAATCATAGGGAAAAATCTGCAGAAGAGGGGGGGGTAAAATGTAATGGCTGCGATGAGTGGTGAATGGTGAAACTACAGCAATGGTCTGGACACTCATTTGAGATTTGGATCACCTTGATTGAACATAAAAGACCCCCACCTCCAACCCCCCCCACTGATGGTGGGGCTGTGGGGGGTTGGGCACACAGCCTGCCAATGGCGTTTACATGAGGAGGCTTGTACTCATGATGAAGCACTTATTATCTAAAAAAAGGAAAAAAAAACTGAAGAGAAGAGGCAGACTGTTTATGGCAGAAATGCGTGATCTGGGTGGGGGGGGAAGGGGAAAGGGAAATATGCCTGAACTGAATTGGAAAATGATGTATGAAATGCTCAAAGCCAAATCAATAAAAAAAGTTAAAAAAATTAAAAATAAAAAAGGATAAATGGCAGAGACCATGACTTTGAGGAGGTGCCGCAATCAGGATGGTAAAAAATAGTCAGGGGTCTGAATATCAACAGAAATGCCTGTGTGAACATCTTGATTCAATAAAATTATTTTAAAATTAACCTCAAATTTCATGCATTTTACTGCTGTTACCTCATAATTCCTGCAAATGACAATTAGAATGCTATGGTGGATTGTCAAAGATTAGAACTAAATGGAAGTTATCTGGTCTTGTGTTACAAAATACAAACTATGATAACTAAAATAGTCATAAATTTGACAAGTGAACCACATAAACCCCTGAGGAAAAGTCTCAACATATTGGAATACCAAGAAGACAAACGTATGCCCAGCCGATCCAAATGGAACATTAAGGGAAGGATGGGTCACACCGCACTAACAGGGCCTTGCTAGAGTGACTTACAATCAACCTCTGTGGAAGAGTTTTTCACTTTCTGTATGATAGGTTTACTTTAATCAAATTATTCAGATTGAGAGACTAAACATAATCACACAATAAAAAGTAACTTTATTCTGTTGTTCATGTAATTCAATGTATGGAAACTTATGACAAGTTACCAATTACAAGACATTTTAATTTTTACTCCAAATAGAAAAGTTTCATAGCATGGACAAACAGCATTACATGTATTACAAAAATCATCTGTGTACTTAAAAATCTTCAGTGAATGAAACTCTCAAAATAATTGCAAACAACTTGGAAACCAGAAAGACATATCGAAGAGTCAAACAGAACTGAAACAAGCAAATGGTTCACACTGTACTCCCACCAGCTCTAGTCTGAAACTCAATTACATGTATCAGTGACTCTGCCTGGCATCACATGGATTAGAAACTGCAAGTGCAATAGAACTTATCTGGGTCTGAGCAGATGTGGCATCAGCTGGGCAATTCCAACCTAGGCCCCCTCTCTCTCCTCTCGCAAAGCTTCTGCATACTTCTCAAGGTAGGATCTGGGATCATGCCTATTGATTGATTCGACAAATTCCAAGACCTTCATCTTGGTGGTTTCACCATGAGCCCTTGGGCCCCACAGGAACTTATGGAAAGGAGGATCACTGTCAGGCACCTGTCTGTATTCCAGATACCTTTCCTACACAAAGTACTCAGTGAAGAGCTCCCTGGGTTCCCAAATAGAAAATGATCCTTGCTAACAGAAGTCACTATGAGATTCCAGACACCCCAGAACATCTCCTCTCTCACACACTTGCCCTCCATGAAGATAACATACAGGGCAGTTATTAGGAGGCCTGTCTTGGGTATGCCCTGGGCACCATGGAGCATCCCATCACAGGTGATCCCCAGGGCAAGGACAAGGAGGTAGGTGTGAACAGAAGGGTCCACTTCCACCAAGTCAATGCCAAAGACCAGCTTCATGCAGTCAGAGGCCTTACTAAAGATCACAAGGTAGCTCTCCTGATCTCTGGTAATAATACCCTCCATTTCTGCCTTAGTGGTTAGCTCCTTCATTCTATACTTAAGGAGCAGGAAGTGCACCAACTCACCTATCTTTGCTTTTAGTGCATAATGCAGGTGGGGCCCAGGTTCTCCGAGGTATTTGGTTGCCAGAGGCCCCATCAGAGGGTCTCCCTGCAATGGAGCACATGACAGTGGGTGGATAGGAGGCCCTTGGAGAATTCTGGGAAGAACTTGGTGTACTTCCATGGGATCCCTCCCTTCTGGAGAAGTGAGGACACCCAGTTCTCAGCTTGAGTTAAAAAGTCTAGGCACTGTCTTCTTCACGGAACTCCTGAACATTTCCTAAGTTCAGAGTCCACCTGAAAGGGGGGATGGGCTTCTCCCCAAACACGATCCCAGCCTTCTTACTATTTGGGTAATTATCCATGGAGAAGGGTTTGTAAATTTTATTACAAAATGTTACACACACCCAGAAACCAGATCCTCTACTTTTGCTAGGGGACCTTGACAATTCTGTCCTCTGTATTGTCCACATGGACAAGTTGCCAAAAGGCTCATTCCCACACCTGGTCCCATTCATGCAGTACTGAACAAAGGAGCACACATGTCATATTTGGGGACCAGTATATGCAGAAGGGAATCGTCAGTCCCCTATCTGGTCGGACTCTCACCCAAGACGGGGATACCAGATTCTTTCTGGAACCTTGGAACATGACTCCTCACAGGGTCAATAAGAACTGAGGACAGAGGACCCAGGGGCCCACTGAGTGTACTGCACATTATAGGGTGAAATCACATTATGGGGTGAAACTCTATCACGGAAAGGGCCTTAGCAGTCCCCACTAAGCTCTCACCTCTACAAGGAAAAAGCGTGGCAGTCAGCTTCGGATTTCAAACAAAATGGCGCTGGCTCCCTGGGCTCACCGGATATAGATGCAGAAGAGTGTGTGAGGGGCTCAGTCCCTCAATTTAGACTGATAGCTATACACTCCTACATCCTTCGACCAAGCAAAATGGATCTGAGTCCTAGAGTGTCTGATTCAGAAGAGCGGGGGAGGGGTTCTATCCCTGGGTCCAGTATTGAGATAGTCTCTTATGTCTTTGCTCCAAGCAAATTGTCTCTGAGCCCCACATTTCCAAGATGCAGAGGATGGGGGANAGGGGAAATATGCCTGAACTGAATTGGAAAATGATGTATGAAATGCTCAAAGTATCAATAAAAAAAAAAGTTAAAAAAATTAAAAAAAAGGATAAATGGCAGAGACCATGACTTTGAGGAGGTGTTGCAATCAGGATGGTAAAAAAGAGTCAGGGGTCTGAATATCAACAGAAATGACTGTATGAACATCTTGATTCAATAAAATTATTTTAAAATTAATCTCAAATTTCATGCATTTTACTGCTGTTACCTCATAATTCCTGCAAATAACAATTAGAATGCTATGGTGGATTGTCAAAGATTAGAACTAAATGGAAGTTATCTGGTCTTGTGTTACAAAACACAAACTATGATAACTAAAATAGTCAGAAATTTGATAAGTGAACCACATAAACCCCTGAGGAAAAGTCTCAACATATTGGAATACCAAGAAGACAAACGTATCCCCAGCCGATCCAAATGGAACATTAAGGGAAGAATGGGTCACACCGCACTAACAGGGCCTTGCTAGAGTGACTTACAATCAACCTCTGTGGAAGGGTTTTTCACTTTATGTATGATAGGTTTACTTTAATCAAATTATTCAGGTTGAGAGACTAAACATAATCACACAATAAAAAGTAACTTTATTCTGTTGTTCATGTAATTCAATGTATGGAAACTTATGAAAAGTTACCAAATACAAGACATTTTAATTTTTACTCCAAATAGAAAAGTTTCATAGCATGGACAAACAGCATTACATGTATTACAAAAATCATCTGTGTACTTAAAAATCTTAAGTGAATGAAACTCTCAAAATAATTGCAAACAACTTGGAAACCAGAAAGACATATCGAAGAGTCAAACAGAACTGAAACAAGCAAATGGTTCACACTGTACTCCCACCAGCTCTAGTCTGAAACTCAATTACATGTATCAGTGACTCTGCCTGGCATCACATGGATTAGAAACTGCAAGTGCAATAGAACTTATCTGGGTCTGAGCAGATGTGGCATCAGCTGGGCAATTCCAACCTAGGCCCTCTCTCTCTCCTCTCGCAAAGCTTCTGCATACTTCTCA
>VZQC01010064.1:3303282-3338598 GCA_009823505.1 Rhizomys pruinosus | reverse complement strand
AGAGAGAGAGAGAGAGAGAGAGAGAGAGAGAGAGAGAGAAAGAGATGAATTAGTGGATTCTGAAAGCAGATCTGGCTGTAGTAGAAAAATACCTGTTTCAGGATTTTCTTTGGGTGGTGGTCAGAGCCAAAGGACTCCAGGCACACACTTCCTATGAACATGTGAAAAAGTAGATGAAAATTATTACCATGCACCATTCTTTCCTGACCTAAAATATGAATAAAACTTTGTGTCTCTTGAGATGAGACAAAGGCAGTGAGGGGGCATCTCATCTCATTGCCCTTGTTAAAGGACAGCTGCAAAATATAGCCCAGGTCAGGTTGGCTTTATGTTCATGGATGGCAGATGAAACTGATTGTCAACCCCATAAATGACAGGGTCTAGAATATTCATTATTATCCAAGTGTCCACCATATTTCAGACAAAGGCTTGTTTTCTATGACAGAGGAAATATTTTTTTGAGGGGACAGAATCTATCCAGATTTTAAGGATTTTACCAGCCAATAGGAGGGCAGGTAGGAGCTTGGAACATATATATGGTTCATGGACATGCGCAGTTGTGTCCTTGACTGCTGACACACTGGTAATCCTTCTTCTGATGAACCTAGTCAAGTTTTCCATTAACACATCCTTCAACAATCTGACACTAATCACCTGGAAAAAGACAGGCTCAGAATGACAGCCCTGCCAGGCCTGCGAGTTTGACAGAGATTTTGGGAAAACCATCCATAGTCCTAATGTGTACTCTGGACAGCATTTCTTTCAAGTATCCCTTGGTCTCTGCACCTAGACCCTTGTTGGGGCTATAACAACCTTTGCCTATTCAAGGTAACCCAATCAGGACATATTCCTTCCATCCTTGAGATCCAGAAAACACTTGGGAGTGAGAAGTTGCCACATAAATTCACTAACTTGTGGGGTGGCTCATGATTCCCGCATGACCTGAGATCATCTCTGATAACATAGAGCTTTCTAAGTCCATCTGAGTTGATTCCTCTTACTTTTAGTTCTTGATAACTCCTCTATACACAAAAGGTCAACTCCACAAAACTCCTTCCTTCCGGCCTGATGTAGATCAGTTAAGATGGCACTCAATGTCTCTATGGGCTGACTGCATTTCTTGTCTGCAGACACCTGCAGGACTCATGAGAGGTCCATACATTAAACCTCCCTGCTTTCAATATGTGGATCTCCCTGCTGACCAGGACCAAAGTTATCACATCCCTTAGATTTCCCACTACATTTCATGAAGCAGATGGAAAGATAGCCCAGTAACTGCTCTGCTAGACTAGAGAACTGGGGTGGCCAGAACCTATGGGGATCCTTGTTTTGGGCATGCTGGGCTCCTTCACAGATTCTGATCTTACCGTAGTTGCTCACCTGGTTTCCTGCAAGATGCTGGACACCTCCGCCTGTGATCAGACTTGGTTCCCTCTGCTGCTCTGACGATAACTCTCACTCCCAGACTTTCTGAGAAAAGACAGAAGTGAAGATGGAGCCCATCTGATCAGCACCATCCGGGCTTGTTCCATACTGACAGAAGGATCAGGGCTTTCTCTGGTGTCTCGCCAATGTTAGAGGTATTCTTATTTACTCTTTGCAAAGATCTTGATGGCCCACAGATAAATCTTTTAAGCCAAGCCCATCATTTCTGTGATACCCACATATTTATGTGNAAGATCAGCTCTTCTTCACCCACAAGATCAGCTGCCAGAAGTTCTTCAGCTCAGGTTGGAGCCTGGTGCCCATTTCCCCAGGTCTCTGCTGAGCTTTTATCTGATTAGGTTTGCCTTGCTCTTGTGCATGCTTTCACCACTGCTGTAAGATCATATGTTTAGCTCCTTGAATTTGTAGGCCTACATCCCCTGACATATGCGGTGGGGTTTCAGGCCTTATTTCTGCCATTGCTCTTTTAGGCCTGGAATCTTTCTTCTTTGCTTTCAGAATTTAGATGACAGGGACAGACCACAGTGGCTTTGCTGCTTTCTTTTTGCTCTTGAGCTTGTGTAATTTCCATTGTGCTGCCTTCCAGTTCACTGGCTCTTCCCTTGGCTCTTTCATTGTATAAAATCACTGAATTCTTAATGTTTTGATAATCTATTTTGAAGTTCTAAATTTTGTTGTTCTCTAAATATTCAACATCTTCTCTGGAACTTTCTGTTTTTGTATTTGTTTTCAATGCTTTTTGTTGAAGCATTTTTGTCATGACTATTTTAAAACTTTTTAAAGATCATTTTAAATCTGTGCCACCTTGGGATTAAGTGCTTACTTCCAAGCATTTATTGATGGTTATCTTCAGTCATATATATACACATACATATACATACATATATACATATATATATATATATTCCATTCTTTCATGATGAGTGATATTATTTGAAACCTGGACATTTTCTTATTATTAAGAGAATATGGACCTTATTTTCTGTTTCAACTGGATTCCTCTGACTTTGCTCTGGAGAGAGGACAAAAAAACACTGGTTCTTCTTCTTGGACTCTGCCAGAGTTACAACCAGCTAGAAATATATGTCTGGGATTCATATTCAGTCTTTGTTCACATCGAATGATGTGTCTCTTTATTACTTCTGGATGGGAGTAGAGTTTAGCTCTCTGGTTGGTCTGCATGGATACCATGTAGAGAAAGAAGTGCCTTTAGTCTGTTTTGGCATTTATGCTCCAACATCTTAGATGGGCAAATCATTTAAAAATAGGAATTTATTGTTTATATTTGCACCTACGACCTGGTAGTTGAGACAGTCATCTCCTATTGTTATAACCTTTATCAGATGCTTGAACTCTGCCTGCATCTCTGGACAGAGTGTTTATTTAACTTCTTTCTGTTAAATCCTTGCAGGGTGTCATGTGCTTCCTGACAGGACTTTACTGCCATTTTCATAAAAAAAAAAAAAGTCCAAATTAATGGAAGGGCAAATGCTGTCCTGGCATAAGTATTTGTAACTCATGAAAAGCAAGGGTTTGCTGGTACACAGGGTTCCCACTAAAAGCTGAGAGGGAACAACATCAAAACAAGGATGGCAGAGGGCAGGAATTAGCTTGTCACTGAAGAGAAATTTCAAATGACTGATAGAAACACATGGCACTATGCTTCTCTGTTAGCACTTAGATTGTAGTAGAATACTGTACCAGATTGAGCTCTGTATTAGTAGTTAACAGTAATTTGCATTTACAAATTAAAATGGGTAAGTTTTTAAACCTATAAAATGTGGTCAGATACTCTTCCAGGTCAGATAGTCCCTGCTGCTGAGTTTGGAAGGCAACAAGGCTTAGATGATTCCCTGCTTCAAGAACTGTTCTCAGCGGTTTTCTTGCTCACGATTATAGCATCTCCCTCCAGATTGCCTGCAATCAGTGACTCATGATGTGAGAAATGAAAGTCCAACCTCTTTGCCTCCAGGCTGGACATCTCTAAAGGGCTGCTTTCCAGGGAAGTCAACTCACCGAGCAGCAGTAACCTCAGCATGTGTGAGCCTGTAGGGATATAGGAACTCCAATAGTGTGAATTGCTATAATCTTTTTTGAAGACATCTCAGATAATCTCTTAAAAAGAAAAATTCTTGTCTTTTTATTTAACAATCCTAATTTTCAGACTCTACCTTTTAGAGTTAAAAACAAAAAAATTAATATATAAAGTTATATATATATATATATATATATATATATATATATATATTAAAAGACCTTTGTCTTATAATTTCTTGTAAAGGAGAAGATGTGAAATCAACGTGTCTACCTTCATGAATAAGTCCAAATGAGTACTGCTCTTTGGTACAATTGCTAGGAGTTTTAATGTTTACATTATTTTAATTTAAAGAGGTTTACAATAATTATAGAACTTTGACCAATATGATTTCTCCTTTATTCCTGGCTCAATTCTTTTTCTAAATATTTAAATTTATTTTTGTATGTTTATGAATGTACTGTCTGCATGTAGGTTTGTGCACCCATATCGTGCAATGCCGCGGAGGTCAGAAGAGGGTCTCGGATTCCTCTGGAACTGGAGTTCTCCTGGAATTGGAGTTACAGATGGTTCTCAGCCGCCATGTGGGTGCTGGGGATCGAATCCAGGTCATTTGCAAGAGCAGTCGGTTCTCTTAACCGCTAGGCCATCTCTCCAGCCCCCTGGCTCAATTCTTGTTCTGTAGCATGGTCCTACTGCTGGACAGTATAAATCTATTTTAAGAGATGATCATTCCTAGTACACTGTGAAAATTCTCCTATGTGATAATAGATCTCTGAGATACTAAACTCTTTATTCCAAAGATTTAAAACATTACTTGTCTCAGTGCTTTTATATATATTTCATATGCATATGTGTATATAAGTATAAACATGTTTAATGTTTTAAATAAACTTTACTCATTATTCTTTCCTTAAAGCACAGAAATAAACAGATATTTCATGGTCCACACATCAGCCAAGCCTATACAACTCTAAACCTTTTTTATATTTTATTTATTACTATTACTTTTATTTTATATCTATGTGTGTAATGCCCACATGTATATAAGAGCACCCTTGTCTTGAAATGGCCCTAGAGATACTAATTGTGTGTCTGCTACCTTAGAACTGAAGTTACAGATGGCAGGTAACTACCATGTGGGTGCTGGGAACCAAACCTGGGTCCTCTGCTAGAGCAGCAAGTACTCTCAACTGACAAGCCATCTCTCCAGCCCTCTACATGTTTTTTTTTATTTATCATCTTAAAAACTTCCTTCAAATCTTACAAATACATCTTAAAGATAACAGATAACTTTAATGTGTTAAAACAAAGTAATATGTTTGGGATTATTAATCACTCTTTGCTTTTAACTGAAAGAATAGCTCAGGTAAAATACTTTTTAAATCATTAACCTAACTTTAATAGAGTTAAACTGATGGTGCAAAAGCAACAAAGTAAAAAAATGCTGAACTGTCTCTCCTGTTATGGATACCTCTAGCCCCAAAGAGAACTGAATGTTCCTGTAAACTAAGAACAAATTTCAAAGTGCTTGTTATAATGAGTCAAAACTTGGTCCTGGAGTTAGGGCTCATCTGTTAACAACACATGCTGTTCTTCCAAAGGGGCCAGGTTCAATTCTTAGCACCCATAAAATGGCTAACAAGTGATCATATTTCCAATGACAGGGGCTTTGATGCCCTCTCTGGCCTCCCTGTGTACTGTACTTGATGGTAGCACTTAACACACATGGAGGCGTACACTCATGCACATAAAATTTAAAATACATATATATCTAAAAAATCCCATTTCCTAGGAGACGCTGCTCATTTGTATAATTGATAGTTTTAATGTTTACATTTTTTTAATTAAAAGAGAAGAACTACAATCCAATTGAACCTCTACTAAAGAACCTCCACAAGTGAACCTCTGTACACAGAATGAGGGGCAGAGAAAAAAGGAGCACATGTCTCAATTTTCACCAGTAATGTTTCCATACACAATAGAGAGTGAGGCAAAAAAAGGCCGACACTAGTCAACCTCCAAAGAATGGGAACCCTCAGGGTGTATATCCTTGGGTGGTGTGGTGGTTTGAATGAGTGTCCCCCATAGGCTCTAGGTATTCAGACGTTTGTCTCCAGTTGGTGGCGCTGTTTTTGGAGTTCTTGGGGTGTGTGGCCATGCTGGAGCTAGTGTGTCACTAGGGGCAGGCTTAGTGAGTTTTAACAAGCCTCGTGGTCTACAGTTGCTCTCTCTGCTTCCTGTGATCTTTGCAAGATGTGATCCTCGGCATGCTGCTCCAGTCTCCAGCCGCCATGCCTCCCACCACAATGGACTCTAGTTCCCTGGAACTGTCAATAGTAAGCTCAAATAAACTCTTCCTTTTATAAGTTCCTTGGTCATGGTGCTTTATCACAGCAACAGAAAAGTGACTAACACAGATGGGGGCCCTATATTAAACTGCACCTACTCTTGGCTCAAGGATCATTGTGGATGAGGGGGCAGAAAGACTGTTAAGAGCCAAGGATGGCCCATGAACCTAGAGTAGCAATGATTTACAATAGACTGTAAGTTTTCACATGTAAACCTGTGGCAACTTAGGCATTAGACATGGGACCCATGCCAACTGGGACAAGGGCTCAAGCAGAACAAGAGTAATGGGTGAGAGGCAGATCCTGGACTGAAAACTATAAGAGATGAATACTGTTGGGTGAGGAATAATATGCCTTACCTAGAATTCCTAGATATGCTGACCAGACTGCAGCAGATCTATTTGCACAGAAGGAGGTCTGGGTTTGGGAGCTTGGCTGGATAGGGCTTAGCTTGGATGCTCTAATACATAAAAGTTCTGAAGGGTGGTTTGGGCACTGAGGCAACTGGCTTTGACTGTGAAGCATTGTATGAGTTTTATGAATGAGTTGTACAAGTGCTCAATAAATTTTTTGCGTGTGTCTTTTTGAGACAGGGTCTCTCTCTAACTCCAGCTGGCCTGGAATTCACTCTGTAGACCAGGCTGGCCTTCAACTCACAGAGATCCACCTGCCTTTGCCTCCTGAGTGCTAGGATTAAAGGCATGCGCCACTATACCCAGCTTAAAGACTGTTCTTAACCGCCATGTGGGTGCTGGGAATTGAACCTGAGTCCTATGCAAGAAGAGTTGGCACTCTTAAACATTGAGCTATCTCTCCAGCCCCCAATAAAAATTTTAAAAAGATGGAGGTAAAGCCATACAGCACGTAACCACACACAAACACACAGACACACACACACACACACAAACACACATACACACACACACATATAACGAGTCAAATCTTTAACAAACAATTCCATTGGTAAGGAAAATGAGACTGTTAATATAGTTTTTTTTTTTTTTTTTGCTTTGTGACATGTATTTAATATAACATATATGGCTTATCTGTGATTTAGAAAAAATCTCCTGGTTTTTCAATCAAAATTGTCTCATTCTAAATATTATAAAGATTATATTGATAAAAATATGGAATTTAAAATATTATAGAAATGATATATATTTTGGGCAAAGAAGATTAAAGAAATGTTTTTGCTCAGAATGAGAATGTACTTTGTGTAGTAAGAAAAAACAACAGTTCCATAAGGGAAATGTATGAAAATAATAGTATAGGTTTCAAAAAAATGTTTTTTTAGTTTCTTGTTTATTTTTTTTTTGAGACCGAGTCTCCATATCATCACAGCTTGCCTCGCACTCATTATGTAGATCAGGCTGGCTTCAATCTCAGACAGATCCACTTCTCTCTCCCTCCAGAGTGCTGGGAAAGTATGTTTTAGAAAAAAAATGAGAAAATGAAATATAAAAAATTGGCATGCTTATACGAAGATATTATATAAAATTATCAAGATTTTCAGGTCAAAATTCAATAGGTGGAGGTAATACTGATGCTTGATTCTGTTTCTAACAATCAGGTTTTCCTAAGTATACTCAGGAAAAATAAATCTTAGAAAAATGGTTTGAGATATGATTGCTAAAATTTCAGATTTAGTTATAGAGATTAAAAAATAGAAAAAAAATGGCATCACATAATTCTATGCTGAATGGAGAAAATCTCAACAAACAGATTGGCATGGACCAAGTTCATGTGAGAATTTATCCTGACAATCAAATACCCCAAGTATTAAACGTTTCTCTCATTTTTTTTTTCTTAAACCCTTTTATGAAAAGAAAATTTTAATTTATTCCATTATTTAATATTTTAATTACTATATTACCAAATGTTGAAATCATGCTTAATCCTCATATTAAGGAATTTATATTTCATTAATCATGATTTTTCATTATTATTAATTGCTAATTCAGAACCTGTAAATTCATGTTTTCATGTTTAAACTAGATTTCAATTTTAAAAATATTCAAATGTTTTCACTCTTTGTAAAAATATATACAATATTTATTCAGTATAATTTGTATTTAAAAATATTATTTTTAAATCCCTTACCACATATATCTATCTATACATATAGATAGATATAGATATAGACATAGATATAGATATGCATGTGTGTGTGTGTATGTGTGTGTTAACTGATGTCAGCCAATTAGATTAAAATTCTTTTTTTTTGTTTGTTTTGGTCTTTTTGAAACAGCATCTCCCTGTAGCCCCAGGCTGTCCTGGAACTCGCTCTGTAGACCAGGCTGGTCTTGAACTCACAAAGATCCGCCTGCCTCTGCCTCCCAAATGCTAGGATTAAAGGCGAGTGCCACCTTAACCACTGTTACTCTAGTTAGAGATACCAGAAGAATTAGGTTAATTCCCCTTAGGCAAATAAAAAAAAGACATCATCCTTTATTAACAACAACAATCCTGACATTTTATACTTTAAGTAATGATTGTTCTTGGTTGGCTGTGTGTGTATTTAAGGTCTCCTGTGTATGACAAAGTATTATTAAAAGTATTTAAACAATATTAGTATTTTGTAAAAAAAAATAAAAGGAAATAGGAAATATACAATACTATAGTGACTCTAGATAGAGTTCCATTTCTAAGGACTAAAATAAAATGTAATATTTGGGTACACTTACAAGGCCTATAATCACTTGATTTGTAATCATCCAATCTCTTGTATCTTTCACTGTTATTAATATTTGGTATGTGAATTGAAAACATAGTGTAAATGAATTTTAAAGAAAAATGATCACATTATCTAATTTTGTTCAAAATATTGCTTGCCATTTACTTTTACAACTAAATCTGGTATGATGCCAACATAATGAAAAAGATCAAGCCAGTATCCAAAGATAAGAACAAATGATGATGTACATATTAAAAATCAATCTTTACAAGAGTTCAAGTTAGAGACTCCACCTGAAGTAATAGCCCTGCAAGCAAACTGGGTAATAGAAAAGCTAAAATAAAAAGTTAATATTTTTTTTAAATACTCCAAATATGAGTAAGATAGTTCATAACATACAAATAATTGTCCACAACGGGGAAACATATATTGGGAAAAATTTGTGTTTCTTTAATCCTTACCGCCACTCCACTAAGACCAAGCTGTATTCTTGATTATTTTAATTTTAGTGATCTTATTAAAAGGATGGTCAACAGTGGGGAAAACGAGCAGAAGTTTCTAGAAAAAACACATCTTCCAAATGAATCTTCTTCAAGGATGCTCAGCTGAGTCCAGATTCAATGACTGTGGACAGTTTGGAATGCTGCAGGTCTAGAGCTTATTAACTCTTCATGTTGTGCTTTTATCCCATAAACAGCCATCTCTTGCTGCCCTTTGTGTTTGACCTAACATCCTGTGAGTAACTTTTGATATATATTTTAACTTAATCATACCTGCAGCTTCAACCAACCCAAGAGCTGAGAATGCTGTCAAGTAGCAAATAAATTCTGGAACAAGATTCCAGAACAAGCTGATGTCTCCATCAACATACTATTTCAGAAATGTCGTCATTTAAGTGTTTATTTTGTTAGCAAATTTTTTTCATAAAACTTTTACCAGCATGGAAAACAGCATATGTGGTGGGGGCAGTAAATCTGTGTTCCTGGGTCATACTCTCTCATATCAGGGTCTAGGATAATGTATACCTGTGAGGCGAGATTGTACTTTTCATCCACAGCATGTAGCCAGATTTTCAGCACTGTCTGGTAAAGTGAGGACACCCAGTTCTCAGCTTGAGTTAAAAAGTTTAGGCACTGTCTTCTTCATGGAACTCCTGAACATTTCCTAAGTTCAGAGTCCACCTGAAAGGGGGGATGGGCTTCTCCCCCAACACGATCCCAGCCTTCTTACTATTTGGGTAATTATCCATGCAGAAGGGTTTGTAAATTTTATTACAAAATGTTACACACACCCAGAAACCAGATCCTCTACTTTTGCTAGGGGACCTTGACAATTCTGTCCTCTGTATTGTCCACATGCACAAGGGGCCAAAAGGCTCATTCCCACACCTGGTCCCATTCATGCAGTACTGAACAAAGGAGCACACATGTCATATTTGGGGACCAGTATATGCAGAAGGGAATCGTCAGTCCCCTATCTGGTCTGACTCTCACCCAGGACGGGGATACCAGCTTCTTTCTGGAACCTTGGAACATGACTCCTCACAGGGTCAATAAGAACTGAGGACAGAGGACCCAGGGGCCCACTGAGTGTACTGCACATTACAGGGTGAAATCACATTATGGGGTGAAACTCTATCATGGAAAGGGCCTTAGCAGTCCCGCTAAGCTCTCACCTCTACCAGGAAAACTCAGTGTGGCAGTCAGCTTCGGCTTTCAAACAAAATGGCGCTGGCTCCCTGGGCTCACCGGATATAGATGCAGAAGAGTGTGTGAGGGGCTCAGTCCCTCAATTCAGACTGATAGCTATACACTCCTACATCCTTCGACCAAGCAAAATGGATCTGAGTCCTGGAGTGTCTGATTCAGAAGAGTGGGGGAGGGGTTCTATCCCTGGGTCCAGTATTGAGATAGTCTCTTATGTCTTTGCTCCAAGCAAATTGTCTCTGAGCCCCACATTTCCAAGATGCAGAGGATGGGGGAGGGGCCCAATCCCTCAGTTCAATACTGAGATACTCTCTTCCATCTTTGAACCAGTCAAAGTGGCTCTGAGAACCTCAGTTCCCTGGTTACAGATGAGTGGGGAAGTTTCAATCTCTCAATTCAGTACTGAGACACCTTCCAATCTCCTCACACCAAACAAATGTCTCTGAGCCCCAGAGTCCAGGGATACAGATATGGAAGGGTTGTGAGTACTCACAGAATGGATGTAAGTCCTGCAATTCCCCCAAATCCCAGGCTGCAAATGCTGCACAGTGGGGAGGGCTTCAAACCTCCAACTCGGACACCAGTTGGTGCAGGATCCTCAATAGCATACAGTGTGGCCCAATTATCCAGCCCTATCTATCTGAGGTGAGCTTCCAAAACTAAATTCCAAGTCTCAATTGACCCAGAAAGACACATGGCTTCCTCCTCATTGGAAACATCAGAAACGGATCCTATGGATAGAGTGAGTCTTCATGGACAGAAGGGGAGGAACTTATCCAGACATTTTGGCTCCTGTTTGATGCAGCACTCAACACAGTGCCCATACTAAATACTCTGAGGTCCCTCAACTCAATCTAACTGAGCTACGACACTTCACTCTCAGGTCCTACTTTCTCTCTGCAAGCCAGGAACCTCTTTTCTCCTCCTGGGAGGTATGAAAATGGATCTTATGCAGAGTACCCAGGTATTGGGGGGGGTAAGGATCTCAATCTTAAAAATCCAGATCCACTTATGCTGGGCTGAGCAGAGATGAAGTTGCATTATTTGCAGACCTGTTCTTTCTGGGCCAGGGACCTTTATTACAATAAAGAAGTTACAAAGTTTCCTAAGTCATTCTACCTATATTCCAAGAACCTCAGAAAATGGCTCAGTACCTCAGAAAATGGCTCTGTCCCTCAACGTACTCATATTCCGATGCAGCATGTGAGAGGGGTGGGCCAGCTCATTTCAAGCAATTTTGTTGTAGGACCCTCAAAATAATACAGTGCAGCTTTATTACCATTATTCTATTGGTGTTTCCTCATTCCTAGAAGGAACTCAAGATCATTCATGCCCATGGATTTCAGGAGAGATGACCCGTCCAGCGGGACAGTCAATGGGGGTCTGGAAGAGAAGGAGTGAGGGGAAGGGACAAGAGATGCAAGGAATGGAGACAAGACAAGTTCTGATCAAATCTCGTTTATTGTAGGAACACAAGCAGAATATATAGGGCAGGGAAGGAGGAAACATTTCAGACTGCCAGACCACAATGTTTACACAGTGGAAAAAATGTATGGATACAGATCTCATCTCAGGGCAAACATTTGCAAAACATCCTGTTGATGAGCTACGATGGGCTCAAACTTCCTGTCTGCAAAACATCCTGTTGTCTGACCCAATGACCCTAGAAACTGCTTAGTGGAAAAATACTGCCAGATGGCTAAGCTTGCCCGAGAGCCCCACAGAGAGAGACATGAGACCAGATTCTGAAATCTAGGCTGTAGTTTTCAATTCCAAATTTAAGCACTAGTGGCCATGCGGAATCCAACAAGATTTTTTTTTTAAATTTGTGAGTCTCCACTTCTTTTTAAAAAATATTTTGTTCATTATTTTATTCTATATGTATGAGTGTATTGCCTGCATGTATGTAACTGCACCCCTATCCTGCAATGACTGTGGAGATCATTGGATACCCTGGTGTGATGGTTAATCCTGGGTGTCAACTTGACTGGATTAAGGATGAACAAATAAGAGAAAAAGGATCTTTGAATTGGACTACCTCAACCCAGNTCCTGCAAGTCCCCCAAATCCCAGGCTGCAAATGCTGCACAGTGGGGAGGGCTTCAAACCTACAACTCGGACACCAATTGGTGCAGGATCCTCAGTAGCATAGTGGGCCCAATTATCCAGCCCTATCTATCTGAGGTGAGCTTCCAAAACTAAATTCCAAGTCTCAATTGACCCAGAAAGACACATGGTTTCCTACTCATTGGAAACATCAGAAACGGATCCTATGGATAGAGTGAGTCTTCAGGGACAGAAGGGGAGGAACTTATCCAGACATTTTGGCTCCTGTTTGATGCAGCGCTCAACACACTGCCTGTACTAAATACTCTGAGGTCCCTCAACTCAATCTAACTGAGCTACGACACTTCACTCTCAGGTCCTACTTTCTCTCTGCAAGCCAGGAACGTCTTTTCTCCTCCTGGGAGGTATGAAAATGGATCTTATGCAGAGTATCCAGGTATTGGGGGGGGGTAAGGATCTCAATCTTAAAAATCCAGATCCACTTATGCTGGGCTGAGCAGAGATGAAGTTGCATTATTTGCAGACCTGTTCTTTCTGGGCCAGGGACCTTTATTACAATAAAGAAGTTACAAATTTTCCTAAGCCATTCTACCTACATTCCAAGAACCTCAGAAAATGGCTCAGTACCTCAGAAAATGGCTCTGTCCCTCAACGTCCTCATATTCCATTGCAGCATGTGAGAGGGGTGGGGCAGCTCATTTCAAGCAGTTTTGTTGCAGGACCCTCAAAATAATACAGTGTAGCTTTATTTCCATTATTCTATTGGTATTTCCTCATTCCTAGAAGGAACTCAGGATCATTTATGCCCATGGATTTCAGGAGAGATGACCCATCCAGCGGGACAGTCAATGGGGGTCTGGAAAAGAAGGAGTGAGGGGAAGGGACAAGAGATGCAAGGAATGGAGACAAGAAAAGTTCTGATCAAATCTCGTTTATTGTAGGAACACCAGCAGGATATATAGGGCAGGGAAGGAGGAAACATTTCAGACTGCCAGACCGCAATGCTTACACAGTGGAAAAAATGTATGGATACAGATCTCATCTCAGGTCAAACATTTGTAAAACATCTTGTTGATGAGCTATGATGGGCTCAAACTTCCTGTCTGCAAAACATCCTGTTGTCTGACCCAATGACCCTAGAAACTGCTTCGTGGAAAAACACTGCCAGATGGCTAAGCTTGCCAGAGAGCCCCACAGAGAGAGACATGAGACCAGATTCTGAAATCTAGGTTGTAGTTTTCAATTCCAAATTTAAGCACTAGTGGCCATGTGGAATCCAACAAGATTTTTTTTTTAATTTGTGAGTGTCCACTTCTTTTTTAAAAATATTTTGTTCATTATTTTATTCTATATGTAAGACTGTATTGCCTGAATGTATGTAACTGCACCCATATACTGCAATGACTGTGGAGATCATTGGATACCCTGGTGTGATGGTTAATCCTGGTTGTCAACTTGACTGGATTAAGGATGAACAAATAAGAGAAAAAGGATCTTTGGATTGGACTACCTCAACCCAGATGGCCCACCCCAAATGTGGGTGTTACCTTTTGCTTACAGGCAGTTATAAAAGGTCATGGCAGAGNACCACCCCACCACCCCAGCACACAAAAAACCCCTAACAAAACAAGGAAAGACCCCTTGCTGAGGTGGGATCAAGAAAATGAGTCCTGAAATTGTCCTCTGGATCCAATCCACACTCACACCACATACACAGACACACACAGAACACCACCGACACCAACACCACACCACATCACACACCACAAACATTTAATTGTGTTACATTTTTTTTTTTAAGTTTGGCAATGGAATAGGTGTGTTTGGAGTTGCCCTTCAGCAATGCCTACTCTGTTCATTTTCTCTTTGTATTTCTTACTGTCAAACAAACACATGGCGTAGACACTAGCCTGTCCCACCTCATGATAAATACCTATGCCAATGTCTATGCCATGTGTTTGTTTGCACTGACAGTGAGGAATACGAAGAGAAAATGAACAGAGTAGGCATTGCTGAGGGGCAACTCTAAACACACCTATTTCCATTGCAAACTTAAAACAAAAAGTTCACACATTAAATGTTCATGTGTGTGTGTGTCTGTGTCTGTGTGTGTGTGTGTGTGTGTGTGTGCAGAGGACAAATTTCAAGACTAAAAACATTTATAAATGCCATTGTCGAAGGAAAATTTTAAATGGCAGATATTTATTTACTAAGGTAAAACAATCGCTTTAAATAATTTTTCCACATGTTTATTTCTCTGAGAAATTTGAGGTAAAGGGACATGTCAGGAAAAGAAAAATTTAAGGGTCATTTTCGAATAATAATTTAGTGTAAATGTTCATGTTAACTATGAAAATATAATCTCTATTTTATTTATTAAATTATTTTTTTCTTTTTTTTTTTTTTTTTTTTTTTTTTATATTTGTTTTTTTTTATTTCTGTATGTAGTTGATGTACTGTCTGCATGCAGGTCTTGCACCCGTGTCGTGCAATACCGGGGAGTGTCAGAAGAAGGTGTCAGATTCCCCTGGAAACTGGATTTCTCCTGGAATTGGAGTCCCAGACGGCTCTCGGCCGCCATGTGGGTGCTGAGGATCGAACCCAGGTCCTTTGTAAGAGCAGTCAGCGCTCTTAACCACTAGGCCATCTCTCCAGCCCCAAAACTGACGATTTTCATTGTATCTTAAGCAGGAGGAATAGAAAAAGCACAAGCAGATTAATTATATTCAAAAATTGTACAAATATTACTAAAATACACCATTCCAATAAGAACAGCCAAAGATTCATTTACTTTCTACAAAGTGGGTATAATCTAGTCCAGTGCTAATAAAGGTAGATTTATCAGACTAATCCCTAAAAGCACGTTAAAGATATCATATAGCAGCTAAACAAATAGAGGTTTGGGAAGGTTACAGAATCTTCTTTTTTGAGGGCATTAGAAGTAAGGGCCTTGTTCTCCTAGAAGACTCATTTGTGCTCTGTACAGAAGAAAGAGAAACACAGGTGAAATACAAGGTGACTTTCATTTCTACTTTTATATTCTAAAGCATCAGTTTCTGAAAAAAATAGATGTGAAAGACAGTGAAGTCACAGACACTGAACAGCAGGCAAACAGGAGACACTGTTTCAGTGATTCTGGTGAAGCAGCAGGGGAAAGCCAGTGCTTGTCACTGTGGACATGCCACTGGTAAGGAGACATTTCATCTAGTTTTTCTTTTTTTATTTTTTTTTAATGAGTTGAACTGAAGTAATGTAAAAAAGAGTTAGCTTACTGCAGCTAATCAAAATCTATCAGCAAGCATTATATTAGACAATGTGCTTGGTTTTGTATAGGATCAGATTAACTGGACCTGAGGCTTTGCCCTCCAAAATTCAGCATCTGCGTTTTATATGTAAAAAAAATCTCTGTGTGTGAACTAGCAAACAAAAACTCCCCTTTTTAGCAGATTAAAATTAATCCTTTGAAAATAGCCCTCGTCATTTCATTAAAACTAAGATTGTAATCTCTCATCAGATAAGATAATTCAGGAAATAAGAGAAAAAACATATACAGAATAATTGATCTTTTTCTGACAGAAACAAAAATGCATTTGTGGTATTTTCCAGTGTACAAAGGAGAATACATTCCCAGTATGGAATATGATGGGGATTTTAATGAGATTTTATATGTTTGTAGCACATATGTTAAATGACATAATTTTTTTTTCCTGAAGTATTCTCAATATTTGTAAGTTTATCACAAAATTGTGTTATTGCTTTCAATATATCCAACAATTCCTTCATAAAATGTCCTTTACAACCTCAAAAGGGAGAAGAGAAAATAACTTGTGACAAAATTATGTTGACGAGAACAAATTGGGATGTGAGTTTAGCTAATGGGCTTTTGTCTGGTGATGGATATAAAATGTGGGTGATCAGTAACACCACCTTAGCTGAAGGAGAATGTAAGAACACATTATGTATTCATGTTCGAAAATTCATGAACAGTAGACATTCTGTTTTTGTTATGATAAACGATCAGAAGGAAACTCACTGGAAGATATTTGGATGCCTCTCTTCTCTTTTTGATCAGTTTATTAAGTTGGCACATGCATAATATTCTTTTTTGTAACATTTGAAAAACCGAAAATCCTGCTACATAAGAAAACAATAAAGCTTGTTTTCTACATAGTCATCAAGTTCCATAAATCCATATCAATGAATGGCTTAGCAGAAAATACATATGTGTATAGACACAGGAATATTTTTAATCTACAGAGGAGTAATTAAATATTCTATATATGATCTTACTACTTCAGGGACCAGAAAATTAGTCACCAATATAAACACAAACCCGTAATTCTCACCTGAAAAGTGAAAAGAGATAGTTTTTTTTTAATTTTTTTTATTTCTTTATGTGTATAAATGTACTGTCTGCATGCAGGTCTGTGCACCCTTGTCGTGCAACACCGCAGAGGTAAGAAGAGGGCGTCGGACTCCCCTGGAACTGGAGTTCTCCTGGAATTGGAGTCCCAGAGGTCACCCCAAATTTCATGGTCCTGCATGGCAGTATATTTATGGGGTTTTTATAGTAATAGAAAAAAGAGAAGTCAGGAATCAAGAGAGTCTTCAAATATAATGGTGAATATATTCAGTATGTAGGTTATAGCGAAGAGGGTGTTGGTTCTAGTATAGGTCTCAGATGCTATCTTATAACATCCTTAGCTTTTTGTTGTTGTTGTTGTTGTTGTTGTTAGCTTTAATTTTATATTGCTCCAAACTATACATGTATACACTGCAAACGTGCACCAAAATTATGTTGTCTGAAAATAAACTATAGGTTAATTCCAAAACATGTATAGGGATTCACATTTTAACAGTAGAGTTGCATGAAAAGAACGAGAATTATTATTTCACATTCCTAAATTACATAACAAGTTGACGTATGTTTTAATGTATTCTTTTTTATGGTAGCATCAGGTATTATATTTCTTAAAAAGAGCATGTAGCAGATAGATAATTTAAGGGAGCCAGCAAAAGGTATCAATAGATAAAGTTCCAGGGAGAACTTAATGTCCCCTAAGATGAGGCTTCCAAATTAAAAAAAAAAAATACTAAAAAATTGAACTATTGTCAAATCAGGGGTTTAATCATACACCAGAAATTGACTGAGAAAGTTGAGTCTATAGGCTTCTGTTCCTCGGTACCTTTCTCCCTATGCATAAACTTCCCATGAGTAAACTTCGGGCTTCTTTTTCTCACTTTAAGCATTTTTATATTATGGGAAAAACAATAGAAAGATTTGTAGAAACTAGTGTGGGGTGTGTGTGTGTGTATGTGTGTGTGTGTGGAGTGTATGTGTATTCTTTGCTTTAAAACTGTAATGTAATTATACTTACAAAATCTCTTAAGATAATAAAAAGAAATATTCATAATTCTTAAGATTAATCTAATGATATAATTTGAATTATTATTCTATTTTGTCCTCAAATATACATTGAGCCAGTTGGGTTAAACATGGAGGAGAGATTTTTTTTTCAACCCTATTACAGTTGAATCAGGAAGATTCCCCTAGGACCTGAGCTTATCTCTTTTTTTTTAATTATTTTATTACTTCTTTATTTTTTTTTCATTTTTTAACAATAAGTAATAATTTATGTGTACAAGCACCTTCAAATAAAATCAATTTGCAAGCAGTTATGCCCAAACCCACACAGCCCAACGTTCCCACCATCCAGCTGGGGGGGCTTGTATGTTCAATCAAGTTGATCGAATAAGTGCCCAGACTATATTGTATTTCACCATTCACCCCAATCGCAGCCCTTATATTCTAACATGCCCCCTCTTCTTCAGATTTTTCCCTAGGCTTAGAAAAGGGGCACAGGTGGACAAGAAGCAAAACAGTCTACTTTCTCTGGAGCTGTTGTTTTGGACTCTGGTAAATTCTGGCTGTATCCTTTAATGGGCTGACAGTTTGTCCAGGAATAACCTTTCAATCCTACTAATGAAGCACAAGCAATGAGATATATAGGTATTTAAACAGTACTAATTGTTATGGTAGGTTACTTTGGTATAGACACAGATGTTTGGATGGTATATTAATCCATGAATTACGGTTTTTTTGTTTATTTTTTAAGGAATTCTACAGTATAAGAGCAGAGTTCTTTTCAGATCACATTAACATTGCTCAGTTTACCACACAATTAGGTAAATGCTGCTAGCATCCACAAATGAGGGATATCATTCATCGTTTGTTTTTCTGAGACTGTGTTACTTCACTAGCATGATATCTTCTAGCTCCATCCATTTACCAGCAAAGTTCATGTTGTCATCTTTCTTTACCGCTGCATAGAACTCCTTTGTGTAGATGTACCAAATTTTCTCTATCCACTTGTTAGTTGAGGGGCTCTTGGGTTGGTTCTAGTTCTTTGCTATTGTGAAGAGAGCTGCAATAAATATGGCTGTGCATGCATCTCTGCGGTAAGATGAGTCTTGTGGGTACATACCCAGGAGTGGTATGGCTGGGTCAGGTGGCAAGTTCATTTCAAGTCTTCCAAAAGGTCTTCACACTGCTTTCCATAGTGGGTTTGGGAAAAACTGGATCACCACTTGTAGAAGAATGAAATTAAACCCCTACCTCTCCCCCTGTACAAAATTCAACTCCAGATGGATCAAAGACCTCCACGTGAAACCCAAAACTCTGAAAACAATAGAAGAAAAAGTTGGCAGCAGACTTCAAGACATAGGCATAGGAAAAGAGTTTAGTTCTTATTAAAGAAAAAAGATTATTTTCACGTTGAGGTCTTTGGTCCATCTGGAGTTGACCTTTGTACAAGGTGAGAGGTAGGAGTTTAATTTCATTCTTCTACAAGTGGTGATCCAGTTTTGCCAACACCACTTGCTGAAGATGCAGGAGCTCTGACATCAGCAATGGATTGTTCTACCAGGGGGATGTTGGCCAGGGGATCCAAGGCCCCACAAAAGGTAAGGGCTCCTTGCCCCTAAGTTGGGATACCTGCAGGAGGAGAGGCGATAAGACCCTGCTGCCGAAGACCTGACGTTAACATGGGAGGGATGTATTGAGACCGCACATGCAAGGGTACAGATGGCCTCTGGAATGCCAGAGAGTGTTCCCAAAGGCCACTAAACCAATAAAGCAAATACGGGTCTCCCTGAGTCAAGCAAGACTCCACCATCAGCACCAGCTACACTTCACCTGCCTGGAAATACTGTGCAGCAGAGGCAGCCATGTGCCTGTATATCCCAAATCTAATTGGCTGTTGGCTCTCTCCTTGGAGGAATAACCCATGGCTGATGCCACAAGCCTACATCCTCTACAGGTTAGGAGATGTCATAAGCCACAGTAAGACCCTGTTATATTTATCAGGGGGTAAAAATATAATTCATGAATTAACATATCATCCAAACATATGTGTCTATGCCAAAGTAACCTACCATAACTATTAGTGCTGCTTAAATACCTATATATCTAATTGCTTGTGCTTCATTAGTAGGATCGAAAGGTTACTCCTGAACAAACTGTCAGCCCATGAAAGGAAACAGCCAGAATTGACCAGAATCCAAGTCAACAGCTCCAGAGAGAGAGGACAGTTTTACTTCTCATCCACCTGTGCCCCTTTTCTAAGCCTAGGGAACAATCTGCGGAAGAGGGGGCGTGGTAGAATGTAAAGGCTGCGATTGGGGTGAACGGTGAAACTACAGCGATGTAGTCTGGACACTCATTTGATCAACTTGATTGAACAAACAACCTGTCACCCCCCACTGGATGGTGGGACTGTGGGGGTTTGGGCACAACAGTCTACAGATTGGTTTTGCACAAAGGATGCTTGTACTCATGGATTATCACTTATAGCTAAAAAAATTAAAAAAAAAAACCTGAAAGATGCAGGACAGTTATGGCAAAATATATGATCTGGGATAGGGTGGGGGTGGGGGGGAAGGGAAAGGGAAATATGCCTCATCTGAATTGGAAAATGGTGTACGAAATGCACAAAGCATCAATAAAAATTAAATTAAAAAAATAAAAAAAAATAAAAAAATAAAAAAGATTATTTTCATAATCCTTTTCTTTTCATATATATATTTTTTACTTGCCTTTTGTTTATTGCTGGAGTGAAAAAGTTGAAGAGTACTGAAGAGCAATAGTAGGAAGACTGTCTAATACAATTCTAGTATTTGTGTTTCCTACTTGGTGATAAATAGCTAGATACTTTCCTCCCATAGAGATTGAGGTGAACGGGTTCTTTGTTCTTTAAGATCTCATTTCAAAGAGACTGTTCCAGGTCCTTGCAAAGGAGAAGCTTAGTTTTTAAATCTACAAAAGGCTGAGAAAAGGTTTAAAATTCTGAGTTAGGAGAAGAAAATATTTAATTGCATTTTTTAAAAAGTGAATATTTTATGACTCGGGAGGTCAAAATTTAGAGATTTAGACATGAAGAAATTTGTCTATATTTAGTCAAATTCTTAGTCACTGGCACAGATTAGATTCTCAGATAGTATCAGAGTAATATAGACACACAAGTCCTATTTAACATAAAAAGTGCATGCTGTGAGTCAGCAAAAGTCACAGCAAAGAAGATATTTAGGAAGACAGAAGAGGAGAACAGAAATAGGTAGAAATCTGGGTCCCTGATGGTAAAAGCTGAAATTGTTCTTGTATGTTGAATAAACGACTTGGAATTCGTCAAAATGAATCCATTTTAATGTTTATTCTAAGGATATCTCTTCCTCCAAATATGTTTATGTGTGTGTGTGTGTGTGTGTGTGTGTGTAAAAGTGAGTGTATTTATGTGCAGGGTGAATGTTTTGTTTGAAAATTATCTGTCTGAAGCTCAAACAAAAATGATAATTTTAGGGAATGGTTACTTTTTTTTTATCTTAAATCTTTTTAATTTGTTACCTATGCTCTCCTGCTTTAAGTAAGATGGACTACTAATTGTCCCTTTAAAAGAAATTTCAAGCTAATTATCTGAAAATACAGGTAAGCATTAAAAATAATAGAAGAAAGGTCCAGGAATACTTAGAAACCTATTAATAATTGTCACTCCATTCATTTAAATGTAAATTGATTAGAGTTCCCTTTCTTAGATACCCTCTTAATCATTCACAGATTTCTTACTCTTGGCCTGACAGGTTAGCCTGCTCCAAACCCTTCCTCTCAAAACATTACCCCAGGAATTTATCATTGAGAACATTAATCATTCTCTATAATGACCTTGATTTCTTATCTCTTCCTCTCATGGCTTTGTTTTGATTGTTTGTTTAAAGTTCATAATTTTAAGGAAAAACTACAGACAATGCAGTTTTAAATTTGTAAGGGCTAGCATAATGATAGGTATAAGTTAGGAATGCCTAAGTATATATAAACAAAAACATGACTCTGAAGATGTATTTGAGGAAATTATTCTCACACTTAAGACACTGTCTTATCCTTAGGAAGTCCAATGAGATAATTGCTCTTAAAAGTCCATTTAATACACTCAGGGAGATGGACAAAAGTTACTTACACTTCCCAAGAAACTTCATATTATTCAAATCTGCACTACATAGTAGAGCAAAGTTAACTTATTTCTCTCTATGAATATTTTTTTCTGAAAATGCAATGCTATATAAAAGCCAGGCAAATGATACTTGGCTCTAGCTTAAATCACAGTTTTTATTTTAAAATGGCAACTTTTTCATTTAAAACTTTGATAGTGTCATTTAACTTCTACCTACTATGCTTTCATGTCCTGCTTTCTGAAATGAAACATCTCTCCCACCTATAACTGACAAGAGTCACGTTTCTTCTGGGATTGATTTCTTTCATCTTGTTCTTTCCTATATCTTTATCTTTCTTTCCCCTTCTTCCATTCCTCCAAGTGATAAGGTCTCTGTATCTGCTCCTGGTGTTCAGCTTCAGCTTTCTGTCTCTCATTTATCAGTTTCTAGTATCTTAATTGATATATTCTTTCCAAATTTCCCTATATTTATCTGAATTTACTGTTCTTCCTTCCTAACAATGTTAGATTTTTCAACATTTTTCATCCAGGCCTTTCATTGTTGTGTTGCCATCATATTGGTGATGAGATACATATAAATATATGTCATATATATATATATATATATATATATGACTTCATTAATTTTCATACAATCTTACATACTATCATCTTATTTTATTATTTATGCCCCTTTATTAAGTTTATCTTTCACTGGGGTTACACATTGTTTACATCTCATATTATATTATTCTGTGCTTAATGTGAAAACCATATAAATTCACTTTCTTCCTACATTTTACCCACAAACTTTTTGCCATTGCTGTGTGAAGATTTTAGGATATCTGGAAAATATTACAGAAAACCACAATTTTTCACCTTCTGTAAACAGCTATGTAACAGTGTCATGAATTTCAGGACCTGCTCATCTCATAGAAAGTAAAAGGAAAGCCAAAAGCTTAATAGGAACACCATATATATCTATGTCTCTATATCTATATCTATATCTACATCTATATCATCTATATATCTATATCTATATCATCTATATATCTATATCTATCTATCTATCTATTTATCTATCTATCTCTATCTAGTGATACATAGGTAGCCAAACACTTGAATTTAATAACAAAGTTTAAGCAATATTTTTCTATTCTATTCTAACACTTTCTTAAACATCCTAAAGTAATTCCTTGTTTTAAAAAAATTGCATGTTAAAATAAAGTTATAGGCCCAAATATATTTAACAATATATATGCATATTATTCTGAATACATAAGAAAATTATAAGTTATTTTGAATAAGACAAGAAAAATAAATATTACTCATTTTAAATCATGATGTTATGTAACATTGTTACATTAGCTGATGTACATTCATCCCATTTACCTCCTACTGACTGAACTGCCAGTAAATAGTACACTATGACCTTGAGTTCATTTAGGAAACTACTGTAATCCTTTGCTTATGTAAAACAGTAAAGTCCTTTCTGAGTAAAGTCTGAATCCAGACTCCTGATAGCTCAGGCAATGTTACAGGTAAGGATTCGGATATACTCCTATGCCAGATACATTCTGCTGTATAACAACTTAAAATATTTGCAATCTCTCAGTTTTGATATTAAAGCTCACTTTAACTTAATTGTACACTATAGTGTATTAAATGAAAATCTAAAAAAAAAAAATAAAACGACATCCAAAATACTATTTCCTACTCTATTATGGCAAGTCATCAACTATTACAATTTTACAATTTTGAAGACATTTAAATATAAATAACTTGCTTAGGAATAATCCTAGAGCTGATAATATCTATCAAACCAATAAGATATAATTGTGGATAATAACTAATTAAATGTTCAAAGATTTTAATCAAGTCTTTTACTAAATATTTTATCTGAAATAAAAGGTAAATCTTCATTTCTCATGTTTTACATTAAAAATATTCTGAGGGCTGGAGAGATGGCCTAGCGGTTAAGAGCACCGACCGCTCTTACAGAGGACCCGGGTTTGATTCCCAGCACCCACATGGCGGCTGAGAACCATCTGAAACTCCAATTCCAGGAGAACTCCAGTTCCAGGGGAGTCCGACACCCTCTTCTGACCTCCGTGGCATTGCACGACACGGGTGCACAAACTTGCATGCAGACAGTACATTCATAGACATACAGAAATAAATAAAATTAAAAAAAATATTCTGAAAAAAACTGTCTAGCAAACATAAACCACAAATAAAAACAACATTGTAATACTTTTAAATAGAAACTGATACATGTAAGACAAGGGCTTAGATTTACTTTGTTAAAGTAATATAATTGTTATAATATAAAGTAATATAATCTGTTAAAGTAAAATAATTGTAAGACAAGGGCTTAGATTTACTTTGTTAAAGTAATGTAATCCCCTATACTTATAGAAAAGTTAGAAAACTAATTTTACTTGTTAGAAAACTAACTTACTAAAAAGCCATTCCCACATTTTTACTAGGATGGAATGACACGTGATTCTTTAATTGGTATAGTTTTAACTCATCAAATATGGTCACTGCAAAACTCCCATGTGTTTTAGAGCCCCATGACTGGTGAACATGAAGAGAAAAAACACTGTAGAATGCTGAGAACTAAATGTAAATCCTACATCACACACCCTTTTCTCCTAAGACTAAAAAATCAATGTAGAAAAGAGTTCAGAAAAAAAATGTAAGGTCCAGAGTTGATAAATGAAAACAAGGAGACCCTATTGTCTAGACTCCACTGGGAAGTTCCTCATATTTACCGTAACAGCACTTGTGAAAATAAGCACAAGACACTGTGCAAGCTTAAGCCAGACAAAGTAAGTGTGGGGAAGGAGACTGTAACTGAGGAACTATTTTTAAATCAAAATCAATAGCTGTTGGGAGAAGAAGAGTCAACCTTACCAGTAGGTTGACCAAATTCCAAGAGCATTTGAGGAACACAGGTTAGTGACAATAAGACCTTTTTAAAAAAGACAAACAGGAGGCTTGAGAAATGGCTCAGTGGTTAAGAACACCGGTTGCTCCTGCAGAAGACACAGGTTCGAATCCCAACACACACATAGAAGCTAACCATCATCCATAACTGCAGTTCCTGGCTATATGATACCTTCTTCTGTCCACCACAGTCATCATGTCATGCATGGTTGTGTATGAGTGCAGGCATAACACTCATATGCATAAAATAAAAATAAATTAAAAAAATTTAAGAAGACAAGATACATGAAATCGAAGGGGAGGTATAATAAAGGGGAGCTAGACATGGGAGAGTCTAAATAGATCAAAATACATGAAATTCTCAAATATCAATAAAATTTATTTTTAAATGTATTTAAATATAAGTTAAACCTACACACATTTAACTTCTTTTTATTTATTTTTTTTCATTTTTGTATGTGTATGAATGTACTGTCTGCATGTAGGTCTGTGCACCCGTGTCGTGCAATGCCGCGGAGGTCAGAAGAGGGTCGTGGATTCCCCTGGAACTGGAGTTCTCCTGGAATTGGAGTTACAGACGGTTCTTAGCTGCCATGTGGGTGCTGGGGATTGAACCCTGGTCCTCTGCAAGAGCAGTCGGTGCTCTTAACCGCTAGGCTATCTCTCCAGCCCCCACATTTAACTTCTTATACATGTTTAATGTCCATCAAGTTTTTGCTTCTGTATGCTTGTAAAATGAAGTTCTTTGTGAGTGGTAGTAAATATGCTTAACTGCAGTTTAGACATGCTTACTGAAGTTATAACATACTCTCCATGCACTGCCATGGAGCAATTATGGACATCTTTTTTTTTTTTTTACTTTAAAAATATTTTCTTATTTTTTTCTTTTTTATTTTTTATTGATGTTTTGTGTATTTCATACATCATTTTTCAGCTCAGTTCATCTTGTACTCACAGTGCCCCTGAAAAATCAGGAGTTTCAATCTTGACTTCTACTAGTTTCACTTTTGCTTTCTCTACACTGTCCAAATCACCAAGCATAATGCCTTCAACATTTTCAGACCCTAATAAAATACAGAAGATAAAATGACTCCTATATTTCCTGGAGTTATTTTCTGCTACCAATTCAAAGACTTTCAAGTAAGAATAAAATACTACTGAAGGAATCGTGACAATACATATTGTGATTATATGTATTAGTCTTTAAGTTCACCAAAATCCCGGTAAGAGAAAGGGTTGGGGGCGGGGCATGCATTTGCTTTTTGTGATAAAACAAAATGAAACAATATGAAAATGGAACAGGCAATGTCACAAAGATTTGGAGATAATAGTATAAATAAGAAGAGAATAAATCATGCCACAGGCCCTCTAAATACCAGGAAGGGTCTTCTTGATCCACTGTTTTAACTGAGTATGTCAAGAAGACTCATGCTGTGCTCCCACCTCATTTCAATATTATGTTTGGAATTAGCTTTCATTGATATTTTCTTCAGAATATTTTATGTAAGCAGGATTTTGGGTTCAGGAAAGGGACTTCATGTAATAAACCTGAGATCCATTGTGCTAGTGCTTAAGAGAGCACCATCAGCAAGCACAGTCTCCCTCATGTCTGTGGACAGTGTTAGTTAAGTGCCATTAGGATGAGAAGGTTACACCAGTGAATATGCTGAAATTCTCCTGTTACTGGCCACAGATGGTATCATGACCTGTATTAAAGCCGATCTGCCTCCAATTTTTCAAGTATTTGATGGGATATATATATATATCCCATCAAATACTTGAAANTTATAGATACATAGATATCTTATCTATTATCTTATATATATCTTGATCTTTTCATGAACAGGGTACTCCCTGTTGTGCCCAGCTGTCCTGGAACTCACTTGTAGACCCGTGTCTTGAACTCACATAAGATCCACCCTCTGCCTCTCTCCCACAGTTGCTGATTTACAGGCGCTGTGCCAACCACGCTACTGCTGATATGTTTCATTTTTTAAAAATCATAAAGCATAGCTCCTAATAGTCACATATTTTGTAACCTTGCTCAAACCAATTTTGTTCTTATTTTTTCTTTCTTCCAATCTATCTAATCTCCCTTAATCTATAGCAAGCATTGTATTATTTGCCCAGTCCTACATTATTGTGAGATAATAGAAGATACATCCCCAAAGGAGAAATTTTCGGCCCACACAATCCTATAGGTTCTGGAGAGCGACTCTATAACCTACTCTTCTGCTAACTTTGAGAGTATGCCCAATGCGTCATTTCTTTTGTTAGAAAGGACCTACTTCAGTCTATGACTGTGGATCGGGACATACTCACACATACATCTTTGGTAGATTTTACCAGCTCTTTTTTTTTTGCAAGAGACCACCCCCCCTAATCTACAGTTAAGCTGAAATTAAAGCTAAGTGTCTGCATTCATACCTGGCTACCCAGTCAGCTGCCTATCATTTTTTTAAGGCTCCCTCAAGTCCTATGGGTGGCCTAGGTCCTGGCCACTGAGAGTACTCCTAACAACTTAACAAGAAAGCCAAGGGCCTTGTTAAAAGAAACCTCCTCGTCCTTTGGGTCCTGTCGCATCATCCCAAGCTGAAGGGACTTTCCAGATGTTAATAATGAAGCTTCTCCCCATTGTTTGAAATACGACTGGCAACTTGCAGTGTGAGTACATGACCGACCACGGTAAATCGTCTCTGAATGAGTTGATCTGAGTGGTGGGTATTGGGGCAGTCTAGCAGCTGTCGAGTAAAGTGGGTCATTCATCAGCACCTTCCACACAAAGTGCCTAGGAAGATTCTTAAGTGGTGATTGTCAGCCCAGTATTTTTCGTTAAGACAGAAGAGAAAAGGTATATATGTTCCAACCAATACTAAAAATTTCTGGTTTGTAATCTGTGGAATTATTTATATATAGTAAAATAAAGTGAAATATCAGGTCAGTGCTGCAGATACAAAAGTTCTTTTTTTTTTAGAAAAAAAAAAGGAAAAAGGCAAATTGGAGTTGAAGGCAGCCTGGTCACAAGGTGATCAGTTCCAGGCTAAGCTGAGGCTAAGGAGTCAGAGGGTCCCTGTCTCAAAAAATATGAACAAACAAAGGACGTAAAAATCTGAAGTACGAGTGCATATGCAGGATGAACACATGGTGTCCATGCCCAGTGCAGATGCCAACAATCAAAATTGTCCAGTGCTGTCTGGTGTATAATTTGACTTTTGAAGAATGGACACAGGATTAAGGTTAAGTCGTTAAAAAGAAAGAATTGTTTTGTGTTTATGTTGTTGTTGAGTGTTTTGGTTTTTGTGATTTTTGTGTTTTTTTTTTTTTTACAACATTTATTGTTTTATTATTAATTTTTTTATATATAAACATAAAAAAAAATTTTAATCAATCATGATGTTCCTGCCCATATTTCCCTCCACTCTGCCAGAGCTCATTGCACTTCTGCCAACATTGTTTTATTTTTCTTTCTCATTTTTTCAATACTCTCCATGAGGAACGTGACCTGTTATTTGAGCAGAAGTTCACTGTTTCAGTTCTGTTGATGCAGTCCTACTTTCTGTTGTTTAGTTGTTGTCTGTCTTGTTGTTGTTGTTGCTTGTGTGTATGTTGTTTGTATTTTTTTTCGCAATATGAACGATTACCCACTGCTTTGGACAAAAGCTCACGGGGCCCTACACAAAAAATACATTACAACTAGGTAATTTCACTAGCTCAAGATGACAGAAGGAATTACCTATTATGTATTTGTCTTTTCTAGGACTGTGTTACTTCACCTCAGCCAGGATGTCCTTTACCTATCCAAACCATTTTTTCCTGAAAGCTCATGAGTAGATTTACTCTGCATAGAACTCACATTGTGTAATTGTTCCCCATTGTTCTTATCCTACTACTCAGTGAGTGGCATTTAGGTTGGTTCGCTTCTGCTATTGTGAAGAGAAGCTGCAATAAACATGCGACCGTGTATGTTTATCTGTAGTGGGTGAGTCGTGAGGAGGTACATGGCCCCGAAGAGTGGTATGGCCCGCTGTCAGGTGCAAGTTCATTCCACAGTTCTTTTAGAAGTATTACCGGTACTTGGGGCTGGAGAAAATCTCAGCAGTTAAGGAAGAACCAACTGCTTTTGCAGAGGACCAGGGTTTCGATTCCCGAGCACCCCACCTATGGCAGCTAAGAACTGTCTTTAAGCTGGGTGTGGTGGAACACTCCTTTAACCCTAGCACTTGGGAGGCTGGGCCAAGCAGATCTCTATGAGATCAAAATCCGCCTGTCGACAGAGTAAGTTCCAGGACAGTTTATTTATTTCGGTATGTGTATCAATGTACTGTCTGCATGCAGGTTTGTGCACCGTGTTGTGCAATGCCACGGAGGTCAGAAGAGGGTCTCGGATTCCCCTGGAACTGGAGTTCTCCTGGAATTGGAGTTTCAGACGGCTCTCGGCCGCCATGTGGGTGCTGGGGATCGAACCCGGGTCCTCTGTAAGAGCGGTCGGTGCTCTTAACCACTAGGCCATCTCTCCAGCCCCTGTTGTAATTCTTAAGTGTTCAGTATTCCAGTCCTCTTTTGGAATATTTCAGAACTTCTCTCTGTGTACATATGCATGTAAAACACAGATATTTATATGTATGTTGAATGAAAAACCAATAGAGTTTTGAAAGACAACTTAGGAAATAAAGCAGATTTACCCTGTCAAACAAGCTGTAAGTATGTTGAAATTTTCTGAGGCGTTCAGTAGCATTATATAGCTAAAATAAAAACTAGTAAAGTATGCGATATAGCTACTGTAGTGTCACAATTTAAAGCCCAAAAAATGTGTTTTCTCTTGTCAAGGGACATGTATTTACTAGTTCTTAATATTTTGCAACATTTAAATAATTTTCCTAATTTAATTTTACTTACATTGGATACATTTTTTGTTTATCCTTGAATCTATGACAGAAATCTTTTACTGTGAGAATCTTAGTAATGAGAAATAAGACTGATCCTCTTCAGTGGAATAGAATTAAGGGGTGACATTTTCCTATGTAATACTATATCATTAAGATAAAAAGCCCTCAACAAGTCAACTATGAACTGATTCCAGTAAGGATGAATGTTAGGACTGAAAAAAACAATTATTCCTGTTTGAAATTATAGGTCATCATTTTTTCATTGAGTCTCAATTAATATTAAAATCACTTGGTTTAGAAAACATGTTTGGTAAAGGTTTTTTCTCTCCTAATTGAACATTTAATAAAGAAACTATCTAAACGAGTTGGTACTTGAGTTCGAAGTACTTAGAAAGAAGGAAAAATTTAATTATATGGCACACATTCATCCACCAATTAAATTCATTCTATATGGACACCCAGTTAGGTGTCCACCCAATCAATTTTAATCCAATGAACTTTGGATCATTTAATTTACTTATTATACATAAATTATGTTATAATATTATGGTATATTCAATTCTGATGTTGACAATAGATTTTCTTCCTATCTTGCATCCACATTCCAGTGGACAATTTGCCAACTCTTTATTTTCCATCCATGTTGGAGAATGTATACCTATCCTTGGAGGAAGATATGTATCTTCCTCCAAGGATAGGTATGTATCTCCCTTCTCTATAGATCTCAGGCGAAAGAGCCAGCCATTTTAAAATAAACTGATGGGAAAGAAAATTGAAAAAAAAGTAAAGAATGCAGTACCATTTATAGAAACAGGGAAGAGTATTAGAGAGGAAAAGGAGGAAAGATTTGATCAATAGTGCTTCTTTAAAAATTTGCAGGTATACGGATGGAACTCAAAACCATTATGCTAAATGAAGTAACATAGCTTCCCCCCAAAAAACAGGGAATGGTTTGCCTCATTTGTGGATGCTAGTACCAAATCCCCAAATTGAAAGGAAATCTGACAAATGCTATTGTTACATTTCTTTCTACCTGAAAGCAACTGTGATGTTATATGAATATCTTAATAAAAAAATAAAAATTAAACAAAAGTTACATAAAGATTACTAAAATCTATACATAGTAAAACCCAGAATCAACAGTTAATATTGTAGCCTATCTTTTGATTTCAAATAAAAATGCATGAATGCTTTTAAAAACAGTAGGAAGAGGAAGTTCTTATACTCTGTTGGTCTGTACGGTGATTATAACGATATTGCATGATTCATTTCAAAATAAGATAAAATAAAATATTTTATTTTTCACAATAAATAAAAAAGAAATAATTTTGAAAACAGAGGTTTACCCTGGTTTGAGTACTATACAAGGTGAAATGTCAAAACCTCACATGACATTCCATAAATATGACCAATATGATATTAATTTAAAAATAAAATAAATAGAAAATATAAAACTTAACTGTTTGGAATATTCAGTGCATCCATTCCTCATCTTTCCCAGTGCTTTCTGATTTAGACGTGCATGTAAACCTCAAATTCTACTTCTTTGCTCTAAGTCATTTTGATGTAGAGCTACTTCCTTTTAATCTGATTAATCCATCCTTTCTTTTATTTTGTGGTAAAGTTCTATCATAAGTGATAAGAGTATTTCTATTCCTAAAAACTTGATCCAGTCCTGTTTATGGCAAGTCAAAGTATGAGACATTTCATTTAAAAAAATATCACTCTTGGGTACAGGAATTAGGGATGAAAATAATAATGGATTAGCAACCATTATTGAATTTGATGCTTATTGCATCAAATTTACTTCGAGGTTAATATATTGAAGTTAGTGAATTTAAGTATTAATTTACTAAATAGTACCTGTGTCTCCTAAATTAGTTGAATATGAAAATGTAATTATGTATCCTGTTTTATGAAGTGGAAAAAGGTTCTGGATCATTAGGTCCCTAAATATTTGTGGTGGGGTGATTTCTATCATATGTGCATAACAATTTTAAGTGTATTTTTTCAGTTACTCTCAACTATGCAAATGTTTCACAATTAAAATATGTATACAGACCTTTCCTCTTTCTCCATAATATTATTTTAGGCAAAGTTAAAGATATTATATTGCATATTAGCAGAGCATCCTAAAAACTCCCGTAAGTCTGGCAAAGGTAAAGAATGACATTTGTTTTTCAATGAAGACCTTTGTAAATTTTTCAAAAGTGAAGCACCAAACTCCATATCTGTTAGCACAAGAGCTATCTCTCTGCTAAAAATGAGCTTATGGCCCAAAGAAACATTGGTTCAAATCATGATATCAAATATAGTATCAGACAAATGTTTCACCAGAGTGTCATAGATGCAAATCTTTCTCCCTTCTTCTGTATTTTTAGCGGCTGTATGTCTTCTGGCAGAATCACAATTTGTAGTTTCAGTGTAAAAACTCCTACTTTATCAAGTAGCATCAAGTTTGCACTGTTAGGAGTTGAGAGTAGAGTGGTAGTTCCTGAGGCAAGAAAGAATAAGGCTAAAACTGTGATTGAAAAAAGATGATCATAGGATATTAATTTAAGTTACATTTTTTTAATTTTATTTATTTCTGTATGTGTATGAATGTACTGTCTGCATGCAGGCTTGTGCAACCGTGTCGTGCAATGCCGCGGAGGTCAGAAGAAGGACTCGGATTCCCCTAGAACTGGAGTTCTCCTGGAATTGGAGTTACAGATTGTTCTCAGCCACCATGTGGGTGCTGGGGATTGAACCTGGTTCCTCTGCAAGAGCAGTCGATGCTCTTAAATGCTAGGCTATCTGTCCGGCCCTGAAACATTGATTTTTTTTTTTAAATCCATGAAAATGATTGGAATGTTTATGTCAAAATAAGTATTTGAGGAATTATAGTGTTTATACAATGTGCAAGGTTTGAAATACCACATGGTACCCAATTAATCTTTAGAAATTTTATCATTTTTTGTGTTGGCCTTAAATAAGTGTAGTATAAATACTTTAGTAAATACAATTAAACATCAAAGAAAATTCAGAAAAACAGAAAAATCAACAGAGATGTTATCCTTTAATATAATTTGCCATTGTTTTACAATGATTAAAGTAGAAATGTTAATCATAGCTGTCTTTAAATCAGAACAAAAAATATGTTCAACCTTACGTATGTGAACAAAAGAAATATTATATTTATGATTGAAACATTTTGCTAACCAAATCTTATATTATAATTATGAACACAGATTTTCCCATACATTCTGTTAGAAGAAACTTTATTCAGAATAAATAAATATTTTATCCCTATGCAAGATAAAAGAGATAGGAAGCTTCCAACTTTTAAAGGATAACATTTTAATAGTATATTGGAGAAGATGTTTACAAAAATAGGAGTTGAACTGAATCTCTTTCTGCCATAATTTATGCAAAAAAATTGAGAAATGGGAAATGCAGCTTTTCAGAAGTGTAGCTGTTTATGTATTTGATGTTTCTAATATTGTTTGACAGAAGTGAGAACGGAATTTCTTTTTAATTATCTTTGCATAGTGTACTGTGTGTAATGCTCAGAGTCAGAGCTCTGATGTTCTCAGTATTTTTTAATGTGCTAGATATATAGAAGATTAATAATAAGATGAGGAATAAATATTAATAGCTTGTATTTATAAACTTCGGACAACTAAAGCATCATCTCAGAGTGCACCAATCTCAGATCTAGGTTTTAAATTTGCCTGCTAAAACAAAGACATTCGCATTAGAATTCATCTCCACTCACTGCCCACAAAGTTTCCTGGAGAATTAATCAACTCTAGTGGCTCCTGGATAACATACTCACGATATAATATTTTAAGTCACAGCTAGCCATTAACACTCTGAGAGATGAACGGCATCCATGTTTCATGGAGATTTATATGAAGGATTCATATGAAATGTAAGGGATGTTGATAGAGAACTCACTTGGCTTCTAAATGAGGCAATCTTTTCCCTGAATTTATTTATTACCAATGTATTTCAATTGTGAGAGACTGCTGTAAAATCTTGGAACCTGCGGCATCTGAGTAGAAATATGAAGATGGTTTGACCTTGCAGGTGATGAGTTATCTGCCACTATTCTTGAGTACTGTTCCATATGCAATGGATAAACAGTGTGATATTGCCAACAGGGGGAGCTACAGACAGAAGACAAATGAAGCCTATTGGGTTCAGGCGTGTAATTTAGCTGCACTGACAATATATTAAACCTTAATAGTCCCTCGGAGTGAGTTTAATTGATGACCAAACTTATACATTCTCTTAGAGTATCTGTGTGCTGGATCAGATGCAAGCTGAGTGCATAAGTTTGCTTCCCTGCTGTTAATAGTAGGACAGCCATCTGGAGAAGACATTTGCTAATATGTTCCTGGAATTATTTTTCTATTGTTACTACTTCTGCGAAGCAGAAAACTTTAGATTATCCCAGAGAGGTAGATGGAACTAATATTTTTTATCACTGAGAAATACAAGTTTAGATGAGAAATGCAATAGTCTGGGCTCTCTAGAGGAACAGATCTGATCTCTCTCTCTCTCTCTCTCTCTCTCTCTCTCTCTCTCTCTCTTTCTCTAGACTTATTACATGGTTTGGCAAATCAATGGTGGCTAACTTACACCAGAGAAGGCCAAGTATGGTAATTCCTTTGTTCATGTGGGTGTCTCAACATTCCTAATTTGGTGCTGAAGAGTTGAAGGAATCCTAGAGAACTGGTCTTCAGTTTACATTGGAAACACAAATCTGATTTTAATATCAAGGGCATACTGAAGCCACAGGATAGACCAATTTACCAGTGAGAGTGAAGGCACACCAGCATAAAGCAAAGAATCCTTTTTCCATACCATTTTATGTAGTCTGCCATTAGATGATGCAAAGCACATTTAGGAAGGATTTTAGCACTCACATAATCTATAATCACATCAAGAAAACCCATGATTGGAGTGTCCAGAAGCATGCAATTTGTCTCATTACAGACCCAGTCAAGTTGATTACAAGATAGCCATCACAAGAAATGTCACTAAAATTATTATGGTAAGAGACAACCCATTTAAATCTGTCTCTATGGTAAATTTGCAAGTGAAAAATAATAAATATATAAACAGAGAACCAGAAGAAGACAGGTGTACTGATGGTGTCATAGAGAGATTATTTGAAGGTGAACATAATGACCTTTTTTTCATCAGAAATGGTTGGTTGTGATAAAAGATTAAGTCTGTTTATTGAAAGGTGTATTCCGCATGTATCCTTGTTCAGGTATGAGATTTTTAGGTAAAATGCAGAGAACGCCATCATTTTCAGCAACTAAAGGTTGGATCTTCATCTTTTTTGGTAATGACTAATATCTCAAAGCCTCTGTTTATCTACAATCACAAAAGGATATTTCCAAACAAGAGCAACAACTGCATTAAAAATAATAAACTGATTCCTGACGTGGTGGCTCATGCCTTTAATCCTAGCACTCAGGAGGCAGAGGCAGGCAGATCTTTTTGAGTTCAAGGCCAGCCTGGTCTACAGAGCAAATTCCAGACCAGCTGAGGCTACAGGGAGACCCTATCTTGAAAAGACCATAATAATAATAATAATAATAATAATAATAATAATAATAATCTGAAATACAGAACTGGCATACCTGCTTTGAATTTTTTGACTTCCCTCATTTTACACTTCTTACAGGATTTGTAGAAATTTAAATACCAAGACAAGATAATAT
>VZQC01010064.1:3291729-3302867 GCA_009823505.1 Rhizomys pruinosus | reverse complement strand
AGAGAGAGAGAGAGAGAGAGAGAGAGAGAGAGAGAGAGAGAGAGAGAGAGAGAGAGAGAGAGAGAGAGATTATTAAAGTTGCTCTACCAATACTGCCATGTCATTGATTTTCCTAGATTTTATACATATAACTCAATAAAACTGAGGCTGGAGAGTTAACTCAGAGGTTAAGATTAATGACTGCCCTTGCAGAAAACCAAAGTTTGATGCACAGCAACTACATGGTGACTAACAGCCATCTAAAACTCTAGTTCTAGGTAATCAGACAACTTTTTCTGGCCTTTGCAGGCATTGCAGGACATGGATCACAAACATATGCAGGCAATGCACTCATACACATAGAATAAAAGTAATAATAATTTTTTATGTGTATGAATGTACTGTCTGCATGTAGGTCTGTGCACCCATGTCGTGCAATGCCTTGGAGGTCAGAAGAGGGTGTCAGATTCTCCTGGAACTGGAGTTCTCCTGGAATTGGAATTACAGACGGTTCTCAGACGCCGTGTGGGTGCTAGGGATCGAACCCGGGTCCTCGGCAAGAGCGGTCGGTGCTCTTAACCGCTAGGCCATTCCTCCAGCCCCATAATAAAATATTTTTAAAAACTCATACAATTTTGGGCTGGAGAGAAAGCCTAGCGGTTAAGAGTGCCTACTGCTCTGGCAGAAGACCCGGATTCGATCACCTGAGAACCTTCTGTAACTCCAATTCCAGGAGAACTCCAGTTCCAGGGGAATTCTACACCCTCTTCTGACCTCTGCGGCACTGCACAACACGGGTGCACAGACCTGCATGCAGACAGCACATTCATACGCATAAATAAATACATACATAAATAAATAAACATAAAATTTTAGTTGTCCCATGTAAAACCAGGAAATAATTCTGTAACTATAAATCTTACTCTGATACCCTTACATCTTACTCTGAATCAAATCATACAGTATAAGTATGGTCATAAATGTGGGTTTTTCTACAATATAAATGACAAAAAATCATTTTCAAAAAGCAATTTATTAGGTTCTTTGTTTTATGGAACAAGGAGCCTCCTGATTTCTGGATTTCTTCAATATTAATTTTCTACATGTGATATTTTATTATTTAATGCCTTGCCATTCTTCTCTGTTTCTACCAATACCACTCAGCCTTGCAAGACATTGCAGATTGGTGACATACTGTCCATCCCATTTATTTCCACACACCAGAAAGCACAGCACACAGACATATGGTAAGGTGTGAATCCAAATAGAGAATGGTACTGTATTTGAATAAATGGATTAAATAGGCAGAATAGCCTCACCTCCCAAAGTCCAATCCTAGACCTTTGTGTCATGACATCCATGGGAATATCCAGGGAGGTCTCATGACTCTCACTTGTGCCTCTGAGAGGTGCTGGTAGGAATGCTACCCCATGCATTCCTAAACTCAGATTGTATTCACCTACAGTGATCAACCACTGGATATGAAGAGAAGTTCTGCAAGAGTGGAGAAAATGACACAACAAAAGTGAACCTGATAAAGGCAGCTACAGACAGAATACAGATAGCTTTGTGCTGGATGGAGCTCTGACCCTGAGAAGCAAGTAGAAAATGTAAATACACCAGGATAAGATTTAGGAATAATAAATCTCAAGAAGATTCACATTATATTCAGTTGCATAAACACACGTTAAACAATCAGGAACTTGTGTATCAGAATTTAAAATGGAGATACTGTTAGAAACTGTGGTTAAATATTACCTGGGTTAACAAAGGAAATACTGTAGTTCCACAATGCTATGATAGAGTAGGAGAACCTAAGCAGGCTGGACTGGACTTTTTGAGGCTTCTTTTTATGTTTCTGTTTTTTTCAATGTGGATGTTCATTCAATGTGTTTTGGAATGTTTGCAGGAAGAAAAAAGGAGGCTTATGCTTACAGCTCCCCCCCCTCAAAATAGTCTTCTCAACAATAATCAAGATAAAAGGCCTACATATAAGTAATGGACCCTTAGGGCTCTGCATGATAGTCTGTTATAATGTGAAATATAACAAGATATCAGTTTCAACCTTGGAATTGGCATACAATAGCTAAAGCTACCTGTTAGGCAGGGTCTAGGGGTTGGGGATATAAAGCTGGCACCTACCACCTTTCTCTTCTGATCAAAAGCCTTCCTCCTCTCAGGCAGCTGATGCAACTTCCCTTCCTGATGAGAGCACAGCCTAAGACCATATATGGTAAAATTCCAGCTTCATGATGAATACTGAAGACCCACTTTGTCCCCTCCTACTGCAACAGTTTTGCCCTTACAAATACATGCTTTGTCTCACCACCATTACCTCATCTTCCTCTCCCCAGAACTTATAAAAGCCCTCATCCCCAGTCCAGAGAGCGCAACTCTCCTGGCCTCCCTCTCTGAGACCAGTGGACCCAAGCGAGCGCAGGAGCATGTCCTAATAAACCTCCTTTTATAGTTTGTTAATCTGGTTTGATCTGGCCTGTTTTGCATTTGGAAGAAAAAACCCTTTCACTACCCTTGAATGGAAGAGTTTATGTAATTGGAAATCTAATCTAAATTGGAAACCTAGTTTATCAGATTTTTGCAAAGAATAACCTCCCCAAATAAATAATTGATTGATGAATGAAAAAATAAATGTTTTCTACATTCAAAACTCAATTAAAATTAAACCAAAAATATAAAGAAGAGCCTCTAATGGAAGCTAAATATGTAAGAGAGGGGAATCTTAAGGTTATAATGGAAATAGGAAAATGTGTCCTTGGTTGCTAAAAGACCCTGCCCCACCTCCCCAGTTACCCAGGATTAAAATCATTGTTCATCAAAACTGCCATTTTCTTGTATCCTTGTACCTGCTAACCATCTACTTATTACAAAATATGGGCTATTTGCCTTTAGCTTACATTTGTCACAAGGTTATAAAAGCTCCCAAAGTCTTGGTTCAGGGACTGATTCTTCTATGGAAAGTAAACTTCCTGTCCTCACCTGACTTTGTCTTTGGTCACATGATTTTTCAGTAACAAGGTTTCCAAATGATTTGATAGACATGAACTAACTGTGGAGATAAGTTTTACCTGTCACCTGAAATATAGCTAGGGAAAAACTCAAGTTAAATGACAATAAAGTCAAATACTTTTGTTAGATTTATTCTTCTTGACTATGAATGCCAACTACCACGTACTCATTATCTTATAAAATTTAGAGATGACAAGAAAAACTCTTCAAAATTAAGAGTTCTGTCCTTGTCAATTTTGGTTCTTCATATGAAATCCAGCAAGTTATTATGAATCATTTGGAAATATCTATGTAAGTTATAAGGAAACTAGAAAGCAGTGCACACCACTAGGTTCAATTTTAAAGGGAAACAAATCCCTTTTTGTATCTTGGCAAATTGTTCTGTGCTGTTTAAATTCAATGAGAAGCTGTCACTGGAGATAAGATTTGGCCCTCTCAGTTCAGATCCAAACATGACCTCTCAAAATTTCCTGAGGAGCTGAAGAGATGGGACACTGGTTAATAGCACTAGCTGCTCTCACAGAGCAACAGGATTGGGTAACCAGCACCCCCACAGAGACTAACAATCATCCATAATTCCAGCTCCAGCGGAATTGACACCCTCTTTTGATCTCTGTGGGCACTGAAAGATATGGGTGAACTTCCATGAAGGCAATACAATCACACACATTAAATAAAAATAATAAAATATATTTAATAAAAGAAAAGAAATGGAAGCATTCACACACAGACAGAATACCCTTGTCACTATAATGTCACTATCTTCTCTATTACCCCCTTAAGTATAACAAAACTGTTATACTTAAGGGGGTAATAGAATAAATTTAAGGTTCATGTTTTAGGAGCATGGAGATAATATAATGTTACTTTGGATATCCTAAATACAAAATTATATTAAATAACTGAGCTCTATGCAAGTAGACACTTCTAATGACCAAATCATTTGAAGGATTATGACTGGGATTCATGCTCTTAATACTCAAATGTGGTTATAAGAGAAGGACATTGTTTTTATTGCTTTTCTCATAGTGGTTGTAAAAGTGATTCTTTTATTTATTTTTTCTTTTCTGGGCAGTGCGCAGAATCCACAAAAGTCAGATGAAAGCTCTTCAACCAAAAATTAACATGACCATCCTCTCATAACAATTAAGTAAGGAATGGGGAGATGTTGGAGACACCTGCCCTGTTTGTGCCAAAGCAGGGTTCTGACACGCAGTGTTGCTTATATTTATGTTTAGATTAGATTTTTAAAAACTATGGTTTATTTACACTGTTTTGTGAATAACTGCTAGTTTCCTAAAAAACAGGCTTCACTTTGTTACTAATTGCTTCCTGAGCTCCTGCTGGGAAAAGTCTTTTGATGTGCATACTTAAGATTCCAGAATACCTGCTTAGGGCACCTCATCTTTGGGAAGAAAACCTTAAAATTTAGAGACTCCATGATCTTCGTTCTACAGAAAAGGGTAGTTCCTGGCCCCCAGCTATCTTATGTATTAAAAATAGGAACCATTTTATCTAGATAGGTGACATTTCTCAATATGACTAATTTCTCAGTTCTTTAATTGCCAAAACTTCAAAAATGCTAAAATTTGTTTCAAAATTATTGAAGAGATGCAGAAGACACAAGTGCTGCTTTGTTTTGATTGGTAAACTAGTAAATAACACAACTGATCTGGGGGAAAAACACAGTAATTTACAAAAGTGAAATGTTATGTCCATTCGAGTTTGTAATATTTTAGTTAAAATTATCCTTGTTAGGTACAAGATAAGTTTTAGATGACTCAGCAGGTAAAACTCCTGAGAAGCCTGATGCCTGCAATTGGATCCCTGGACTGCACATGATAGACAGCAAAAAAAATCTTGCCATCTGTCTTCTGATAGTCATTTGAGGGCACTTCCTGACAAGCACACTAACTTGCAAACATACACAAATACACACGCACACTCACTAAATAAACAATAATATTTTAGTAGATTTTTTTCCTTTTGATTCCTATTTCATTTCTTTAACCATTTGTGTGTATGTGTGTGTGTGTGTAAAGGTACCTGTGTGTATGTCAGAGGACAACCTGAGGAAGTCAGTATTCTTCCATCATATGGATCCGTGGACTCAAATTTATGTTCTCAGTCAGAAAGTGCCTTTAGATGTTGTGCATCCAGCCAGTCTTGGAAATATTTTTCTTTCTTTCTTTCTTTTTCATTTTTTAAAATATTTTATTGGAAATTTTTATGTGTTTCATATGTAATTTTTCATCAATTTTTAAAATAGGTGATAAAAGACTTCACACATCCAAGGGAAAATACATACACATTATAACTTAATAAAGGGCTTATACCTATAATCCATAGAGAACTTTACAAATCAACTATTTAAAGGTACAGGGCCAGTAAAATGGCTCAGTGAATAAAGGATCTTGTTGCCAAGGTTGACAACCTGAGTTTCATCCTCAGGATCCACATGAAGAAAGGAGGAAACTAATTCCCACAATTTGTCCTCTGTCCTCAAGAGAAGGAAGGTGATAGATCAGAAATCCCTCAAAATAGCCTGAAATGAAGAAAATCCACAGAAAGGGTAGGCAATGCGTTCCTTTCAGCCAAACATAGCCTATAAGGGTATGGTGCTAGGAACAATAATTGAAGAACACCATATGTAGATTGTTTTTTGTGATCGTGTTACTTCACTTACCATAACAGCTTCCAGTTCCATCCATTTACCTGCAAATTTCATGATGTAGTCTTGCCTTATCACTGCATAGAACTCCATTGTGTAGATGTTACCACATTTTCATATCCACTCATTAGTTGAGGGGCACTTGGGTTGGTTCCAGCTTTTCACTATTATGAGGAAAGCTGAAATAAACATGGTTTAACACATATCTCTGTAATAGAATGACTCTTTCTGGTATACACCAGCAGTGGTATTTCTGGGTCAAGTAGTAGGTTCATTCTGAGTCTTTTAAGAGTTCTCCACGCTGTTTTCTATAGGGGCTGCCTGAGGTTGCATACCCACCAGCAGTGAATGAGTGTTCCCCTTTTCGTGAAGCCTCTCCAGCATTTGTTATCATTTGTTTTCTTGATCATAGCAATCTTTTTTTTTTCATTTTCTGTTTTTTTTCAACAGAAGAGAGGTGATCTTTTTTTCAGATAAAATATATTTAATGACAGTTCTGTAAGACAAAAGATAACACAAGGAATGTTTTAGCAGGATTTATACTTTTTCATACAAACTATTAAATTCATATTTTTTTGGTTTTATTTTTTCTTTATTTATTTTTAAGGGATTCTACAATATAAGAGCAGAGTTGTTTTCAGATTACATTGACTTTTCTCAGTTTGCCATACAATTAGGTAATTGGTTCTAGCATCCACAGATGAGGGATACCATTTTTTGTTTGTTTTTTTGGGACTGTGTTACTTCACTCAGCATGATATCTTCTAGCTCCAACCATTTACTTGCAAAGTTCTTGATGTCATTTTCTTTACTTTTGCATCATAGAACTCCATTATGTAGATGAACCACATTTTCTCTATCCACTTGTCAGTTGAGGGGCACTTAGGTTGGTTCCAGCTCCTTGCTATTGTGAAGAGAGCTGCAATAAACTATTCTCTACCCTTTCAGTATTTTCCTTTCAAATGTTGGAAGCTTATCTGGGTGTGGTTTTGCCCTGAATTTACTGTTTCTATTGTTTATTTGTAAATATCTAGGCTTCTCCTTAATCACTTTAATCTCACTCTTTCCATTGATTACTTGTAAACATCTAAGCCTCTCTTTAATTAGTTTAATCTTATCACAGGGATCCTCTCCTTCACAGGCCTTGGGTACAACATTAATTTCTCTAGTGTGCATTGCCAGTCCAAACTACATTTTGCATTTCTTTCTGCCCCATTTGGTCTTTTTCACTGTATATCTGTATAATATTCACCATTAATAGCCACACCACCATTTCTACATTAGGTTGTCTTGAAATATCCACCCCCAAAATTAGTCCATTGCTATTCAACTTAGCCTTAGGCAAGCATTTGGGCTGTGGGCAAACTCCAGACCGACTCTGTGACAAAATATCTCAGTTATTGCCTAAGTCTTTATTTTCCTCTGGAAATAGATTTTTCTCAGAACTACTTTCTTCTAGGCTTCTACTAGAATGGCCTGTTAATCTCTCCTTATAGCAATCAGCAGCTTTTCTAGCTCAAAAGTCTTCCATATTTCTCCAAACACCCACATGGTCAGGTTCTTCACAGCCAACAGCCCACTCTCTCGTCCCAAAAACTGTATTAGTCACTTTTCTGTTGCTGTGATAAAACCACCATTATCAATGGAACTTAGCAAAGGAAGAGTTTATTTGAACTCAAGATTGATGGTTCCAGGGAATTAAGAGTCCATTGTGGTGGCGAGGCATGGTAGCAGGAGCTGGAGCAGAAAGCTGAGGTTCACATGTTCCAGTGAAAATGGGAAAGAGAGAGAGAGAGAGAGAGAGAGAGAGAGAGAGAGAGAGAGAGAGAGAACACAACTGGAGACTGCAAGGCTTTTTGAACTCTCTAAGCCCAGTGACATACTTCCTCCAGCATGATCACACCTTCTAAGATTTCCCAAAACAGCACCACCAACTGGAGACAAAATGTCTGAATACTTGAAGCCTGTGGGGGACATTCTCATTCAAACCACCACACAGGGGTAAAATAAAATCCATGCATCAGTTGACGAACATTTAAGTTCTTTCCATTTCTTAGCTAGTGTGAAAAAAGGAGCATGAAAAAAAGTCTGCATAAGTATTTCAACAATTGGATGAGTCCTTTGGGCTTATGTCATGATGTATAATAATAGGATCATGTAGTAGATTTATGTATGCTCTCAGAATATCCAAGGGTACTATAAAAAACTACCAAGAGAGAAAAACAATCAATGGTAACCTAATAACAAGTGGCCCAGCCAACTATCTCTATTGGTGCAATAGTGGCACTCTTATGTTGGAAGTAATCAATACCTAACTGGACTTATAGCCGATTTAATTGGAGGGAACTCATGCATGGCATTGTAAACATATCCAAATATACAACACTAGAGAGGTTACATCTCCTGGAGAGGAACCTATTTTTGTCACATCCCTGACCAACATAATTTCTTAATGTATTCTAAGTATGTATCATTATACTTACAGACAAGATTACCTCTCAATGCCCACCAAAAAAGCTTCTTTGTGCAAAATATGGAGACTATTACATGGTCCCAAACTAGTCAAATCCAGAGAATAAGAGTTTGAGTGATGCCTGGTCCTAGTAATGAGGCCCTAGTGATGTGATAAATCTATAAGACAACTACTTTATCTTAGATTCTGGGAATATATTAAAAGAATATTAATATCACGAGTGATACCTCCTCAAACAACTCGTGGAAATTAACCCCAAAAGTCACAGCTGGCCAACATGTACAGAATAACAGATGGTACCATGCTTATCACTGAGTAACACACCTATACAAAACCTGTCACCCAGGGTTCAGGGATCATTGTGAAGTAGGGGGCAGAAACACTGTCAGAGCCACAGTTAGTGGGAACCCCAAGGAAATAGAGGTTCCCTAGTGAATAAGTAGTTGTTCATGTCAAGTGATAGCAATGGTGACAGTAGGCAAAAGACAAGTGAATTGTACACCAGACAAACACAAGGATAGAAGAGGGGAAATGGTAAGAAATCCTAACGTTGGCTGAGAAATTTTTGGTCATTAATAACTTCTGGGTGAGAGAGAGTTGATTTTATTTAAGGGAATGATGCTACATAGGTTGATCAGGCTTGAATAGATGGACTTACTCTGAGGAATATTTGAGAATACAAACGTGGCTCAAGCCTTACCATATATGACAGAATGCATGAAATTTAGTGGGGGTGGGTTATGCAGGATTCAGATTGTGAAGAGAGGGGTAAATATGATCAAGATGTATCGTAAGAAATCCAAAGAATTTAGTAAAGAAAAGCATTTTCCAATGTGGCCTTATAGCAGCCACCAATTACACTTCTTTAAGATAAATCTTACCCATTGTTCTGTGAATAAACTCAATAAATTCATTTGTTTCCCACAAGAACAACAGTTGTTGTTTTGGTTTTTTTTTTATGTGTGGCACCTCTGAGTGATATTACTGTGAACAATGTCATTTTATATTTAGTATAAGTTTTTATAACTTATGTTATACATTAAACTGCTGAACACTGTAAAAGTAGTTGTTTGAAGGAAAATAAGAAATTTAGGGGACTGGAGAGATGGCCTAGTGGTTAAGAGCTCCAACTGCTCTTGCAGAGGACCCGGGTTTGATCCTCATCACTCACATGGTGGCTGAGAATCATCTTTAACTCCAGTTCCAGGGGAATCTGATACCCTCTTCTGACCTCTGTGGCATTGCACAACGTGGGTGCACAAACCTACATGCAGACAATACATTCATACACATAAAAATAAATAAAATTTAAAAAAGAGCAAGTTTTAGAAATTTAGTAATGTCAGTACAAGATCAGTAATGAATTGAATCTGTGGCTTCTTCATGGATACCAAATTGTATAAGCTTCCAGTTATAAAAACATATTTGTACAAATATAATATGGATGCTGACCAATATACTTCAACTCATCCCTAGAATATGTATTATAAGACCTACTAAAATGGACATGCATAGTAGTTCTAATGTAGCATTTATGGAATAATAACAAAGAAGCCTGAGTATGTTCAGTACATTGCAGTCTTTTATTTATTTTCGTGTATTTCAGACAGGCAGGTAACTTACTTACTTTGTAGGTAAGGATAATTTGACATTAAGGTGCTCTTGTCTCATCCTCTCGAGAACTGTAATTACTATTGGTTCATGTGGTGCTACTGGGAATTGAACCTGAGTCTAGAAATATGCGTGCAAATACTCAACAACCTATAACCATAACCAACAAAAAATGCTATGTTTTTTGATAATTTTCTGTTTGTTTCTGTCCATAAATATATAGTCAGTTGATGCAGATAGCAACCAAAAGTACACATTAGAAGCAAACCAAACACTTCAGTTTCCCCATTTTCCATCTGAAAACATGCTTACATGTTTGAAAATTTTAGAAAAAAAATCAGAAGTAAAGCTATATAATTTCTTCTCAGGGTGTTGGACTAAATAGAATGATAAGAACTGTTGACCCTTATAAAAATAGCAATGATTTCACATAATGTGATGGACACATAATGAAAAACAATAATTTATCCAAAGGTAAATTGATAAATATAAAAATAAAGATATGTGAACAAACCATATTCATTTTATGTGTTTTATGTGTTCACGTGTAGAAATGTATATGTAGATACATGCATATACCTATACTTCTAACTTAATAAGTATCATAAAATAATTTTTTTCTTTTCTATTCTATTCAGAAATCAGAAATTCTGGACAAAAAGTAGCAAAATGCATGATATATATATATATATATATATATATATATATATGGAAGGAATTGGATTTGTTCATACTCTATTGAGTCAGAAATCTAAAAAGACAACTAAAATTTATTATATGACCCCTTTGGGGCAGCAGACCAGTCAGACCAGTTCTTAATTCAGCTTAATACCTGGATAGATTAATACATGTCTTGAGCATTCTGTTCTTAGGACAAGAGAGGGTGGTGATAAGGAGAGTTGCATTGGTTATTTGGGGAAATATTCAGCAGGTGGGGGGCGATCCTGGTTCCAGACATTAAGTTCCCCAACCAGGACCCCAGCTGGGACAACAATAATGAAGTCTTTGGGAAGCATAGACAAGAGCTGGGGGAGCTGACTATGAGAGGGATGAACGAATCAGTTCCTCAATCTCCAAATATCATAAAACTGTTAATACCCTACAGGGAAGGGATGAAGGTTGATCTGAATTTATTTTTAGATAGACTAAAGAGATGAGATGAGAAAATATTCTGGATTAAATTTGAAGGATTCTCTTGGCCAGAGAATTCTTTTAGTCATTGTGTCTTGGCATCAGTCAGTTACTGCAATGGTGTGTGACTTTGCAAGACGTCACAATATCTACACGGAAGTCCCTCATGGCTGTTCCATTACAGATTTCAAATCCAACATGAACTTTTGAAGATATGTGAGTTATATTCTTCTCGACAGAGGATAA
>VZQC01010064.1:3231078-3290249 GCA_009823505.1 Rhizomys pruinosus | reverse complement strand
CTCTCACAGTGCCAAGCCTCGGCTGCTCTCTGTGACCCCCTCAAATTTCAACACCAGAACCATATAGGAGACTCTTACACACTACCAAGTCCTGCTTCTGGCTTGAGATGGAGGCTCAGGCCCCTTCTGGAACACAGCTTCTGTGTGCTGACCCTGAAGAAATTCTTCCCAGAAGATTTCACCCACAGTGATGCTGGTCTCTTGTTACTTACAGCTGATTTTTCAGCCCCAGCTAACCAGCATCAATTGTCCCAGTACAACAAAGATTTAACTTCAGGTTCTGGTCTCTTGTTACATATAGCTGATTCTTCAGCCCCAGCTCACCAGAACTCACAGATTAACCAGTCCTGATGATCTCTGCTTCCCTTTAAAACTAGAAACTTCATAAGCCAGGCCTCCATCTTCTACATATCCTTCAGCAAAACTGATCTAATCTCCACAGAAACACTCTTTAGGCATTCAATGATATTCCCAGCCCAAAGATCCAAATGCCTCCACAATCCTTCCCCAAAACACCAAGGTCAGGTCTGTCACAGCAATACCCCACTCTTCTGGTACCAATTTCTGTTTTAGTTTGTCTTCCATTGCTGTGACAAAACACTCTGACTGACACCAGCTTGGGGAGGAAAGGGTTTATTCAGCTTACATCTCCTGGGTCACAGTTCATCACTTAGGGATCCCAAGGCAGAAACTCAGAACAGGAACCTGGAAGCAGAAGCTGAAGCACAGGCCATGGAGAGATGCTGTTCACTGGCTTGCTCCTCTGGCTCATGCCCAGCCTTCCTTCTTATACCATACACAACAACCTGCCCAGGGAGGCAAAACCTGTAGTGGGCTGGGCCCTCCCACATTGCCCAACAATCAAGACAACACTCCACAGATATGGCCACAGGCCACTCTAATGGAGCCAATTCCCCAATTGAGGCTCCCTCAACCCAGGTGTGTCAACTTGACACTAAAGCTATCCAGCACACATATCCATATGATCTTTCCTCACCTCCTTGACTCTTACAATATTTCTGTCCACCTCCCCCCTTCTACAATATTCCCTTAGCCCTGGGTGGGTGAAGCTGTAAAGAGGCAGCCTTTCCATGGAACTCTGTTGAATCCTAATCTTCAGTTTGGCAATTCAGGCCCTTTTGAATTCCTGGTCTCCTGTTGCATAGAGGAGCTTCCTTAATGTGAGTTAAGAGGTCATTAATTACTTCTTAGGTCCTTGTTCTGTGAAACTTGGGGCATATGCGTAAAGTTTGCAGAGTAGATGTGTCACCTAGGTATGAGCAATTCATAGACCATGCCTGTGTGTATACTTTTGGGCCTCTGTGTTATTCTCTTTTTTTTTTTTCTACAATATATAGCTTATTGGAAAAGAACCAAAGAATCAATCTACATAACATTCCAGTCTACTTGGATAGTTGTCTTTGGGTACAGTATTGAAAGTTACTGTTTTTTCCTAATAGTTTATTTGTGATTTGTGTGTATATGTGTGTGTTTGTGTGGAGGTGTGCCAATGACATTGCTTTTAAACTAGAATAACAAAGAGCAAAAATAATCAACTTTGGATAAAAATGTTGTGATAAGAATGTTCATTTATATTGGAGCAGATACTTTTAGGACAAGATTAACAATATTTCACAGCCCTTTAAATACTCTTATACATTAACTGAGGTTTCCACAATGATTATTCAAATATCTGAATGTGAAAGAAACAGGCATCTCAGATTGTTCTAAAGTGAGGTGTGTCATAACAACACTGCCTTCTGAATGTCTCTGAGTTTATTTAGAAAGAAGTAAGATGTAGGATGCATTGAAGAAAAGAGGAGGGATAGGAGGACAAGACGAAGAAAAAGAGGAGTAAGAAAAAGAGAAAGGGAAGGAGAGAAGATAGAAGGAAGAAAGTAGCTGAAGGAAAAGGAGGATGAAGTGGGGGAGGAGGAATAGGAAGGAAAGAAGGAGGTCAAGGAGGCAGGAAGAAAAATATGAGAACAAAAAGGAGAAAGAGAAAGGAAAGAGGAGGTGGGCAGAGGAGGAGAAGGAAGGAAAGAGGAAGAGAAAAGAAGGAGTGGGGAGAAGGAAGAAAAGGAATGTGGGGATAGAGGAAGGAGGAAGGGAGGGGACAGAGGAGATGGAGGAGGAAAAGGAAGAGGAGGAAGAGGAGAAGGAGGAGAACTCTTCTGATTTATTTTCACCATTTCCACCACACCTTCAGAAAAGGATAGATTGAACAAAGATGCATTTTGTTTGTCTGGCATTGTCCTGAAGGTTGGGGATGGAGGTCTACAAGAATGCAAGAAAAGTTTACAAAGCTGTTCAAATCCTCCATTGGTGACCCTGTCAGCTTTTCCTTCTATTTTTATCAGTTGTAGAAAGTTTCACTCCCATCAAGCAGTTTTCATCTGGGAATTTGGTGTTAGCATCCACAAATGAGGGAGACCATCCCTTGTTTGTTTTTCTGGGACAGTGTTACTTCACTTAGCATAATCGTTTCGAGTTCCATCCATTTACCTGCAAAGTTCATGGTGTCATCTTTCTTTACAACTGAATAGCACCCCATTGTGTAGATGTACCACATTTTTTGTCATCCATTCATCAGTTGAGGGACATTTGGGTTAGTTCCAGCTCTTCACTATTGTGAAGAGTTGCAGTAAACATGGATGCACATGTATCTTTGCAGTAGGATGAGTCTTGTGGGTATATACCCAGGAGTGGTATCACTGGGTCAGGTTGTAGGCTCATTTTGTGTCTTTTAAGTGTTCTCCATGCTGCTTTCCAAAATGGTTGTACAATTTTACATTCCCACCAGCAGTGGATGAGTGTTCCCCTTTCCCCACAATCTCTCCAGCATTTGATATCTTTTGTGTTCTTGATCTTAGCCAGTCATATCAGAGTGAAATGATATCTGAAAGTGATTTTAATTTGCATTTCCTTAGTTATTAATGATGTTGNAGTTTTTCATTCTGTTTCTTTAGTTCTTTCGAGTTTGTCATTGTATCCCTCTAGGTCCTTTTTGAGTTTTTCATTCTCTTCTTTAGTTCCATGACTTCTTCTTTATTTTCTTTAATTTCTCTGCGTTGTCTTGCAATATTTCGTCTAAGCTCTGTTCCTTGGGTCTCCTCCAAGGGTTCCCATTGTGGCTATCTCCACCACGTTTGGTAGAGCCTGGTGTGGGATATATCTTGTGCTTTCCCATGTTGTCCCTTCGTCGTGTCCTGGCATATGGATTTCCCTTTTGTGGCTCAAGTCACAAACGACTTTTCACTATATTAGGGATGGTTTTGCTTGCCTCCTTCTGATTACTTTTTTTTTTTTTTTTTTTTTTATGGGTATTGACTTGGCAAGGTTTCAGGTTTTCAGTTTTGTGTATATATTGGATGTTGGAAGCCTAAGTTAGTCTTCTCTTCTGTTCTGAAGGTTCTCCAAAAGGAGACCACTTGGATTCTTAGCAATTCACTTGGCGAGGGGGGGGTTGGCTCTTGTGTGCCTGATCTAGGCCCGCCGCCCGGTTCCCTTGGGCCGGGGACCCCGCTCGTAGACAGGTTCCGAGCGAGACCCTCTCCCAGCTGCCCCCGCCAGACACACGCCTAGAGTGTAGAGCTGTGTACCCTGGCCTGGCGCGTTATGGCGTCTCCCCTGCGACCCGGTTCCCGCCCACAAGTCTGATCTTTTCATTGTCTGTTGTGTTATTTCCCCTTTTCATCATGAATTCTATTGATTTTGAGTTGCTCTTTCTTTTCTTTGGTTAACTGGGCTCGAGGTCTAATCTATTTTGTTTATTCTCTCAAAGAACCAACTTTTGGTTCATTGATTTTTTGTATTGTTTTCTTTGTTTCTATTTCATTGATTTCTGCTCTGATTTTCAATTATTTCTTCTGTCTGTTTCATTTAGGGTTCATTTCTGTTCTCTTTCAAGTGTTTTAGCTGCAGTGTTAGCTTCATTTATTTGTCTTTCTCTACTTTTTAATGGTGGGCACCCAAGGCTATAAACTTTCCCTCTTAGGACTGCTTTTAAAATTGTCCCATAGGTTTGTTGTGCTGTACTGTCTTGTCGTTTAGTTCCAGGAATACATTTCTTTCTTTCTTTATTTCCACCTTTGACGCATTCATTATTCAAGAGTGTTTGTTAGTCTCCATGTGTTTTGTTTTTTTGTTGTTTTTTGATATTGAGTTTATTGCACTATGGTCTGATAGAATGGATAATTATTTCAATTTTTTTGTATTTTGTCACGGTTTTTTCGGGGTCTAAGTATGTGGTCATTTGGAGAATGTTCCATGGGGTGCTGATAGAAAGTATATTCTCTGGTGTTGGTGGTTGTATGTAATATTTGGAAGATGTCTGTGAGGTCCATTTCCTGTATTATATTGTTCAGTTCAGATGTCTCTCTGTTCATTCTTTGCCTGGTTGATATGTCCAAAAGACTCGGTTGGGTATTGAAGTCCCCTTCTAGGAGTGTGCTGGAGTTATTCTGTGCCTTGAGGACCTGTATAGTTGTATTTATAAAGATCAGTGCACTGGAGTTTGGTGCATATTATTCATGATTGTGAAGTCTTCATGTTAATTTTCCCTTTGATAAGGATGTAATGGTCTCTTTGTCTCTTAATTCTTCTACTTTGAAGTCTATTTTGTCGATATTAAAATAGCAACTCCTACTTTCTTTTTGGTACCATTTGCTTGGAATGTTTTTTTCCATCCTTTCACTTTAAGGTTGTGCCTATCCTTGAGGATGAGATGGGGTTTTTGGGGGGCAGTCTTTTGGAGACAGGGTCTCCCTGTAGCCCCAGCTTCCCTGGAACTCACTCTGTAGACCAGGCTGGCCTTGAACTCACAAAGATTCGCCTGCCTCTGCCTCCCAAGTGCTAGGATTAAAGGCATGTGCCACCACGTCCAGCCAAGATGGGTTTCTTATAGATAGCATATGGATGGATTCTGGTTCCTAATCCATCCTCCCAGTCTATGCCTTTTTTTAAATAAATGTTGATTTTTTTTCACATAAATTTATTTTTATTTTTTTAACAAATCTAGACCTGTGTTCCCGCCCATTCCTCCACCCCTCCAGAGCTCATGCATTCTGCCAAACATGCTTTTCATCTCTTTCTCAGTCTTTCTCAATATTCTCCATGAGGAAGTTGACTGTTTTGAGCAGAAGTTCACTGTTTCAGTCAGTTCTTTGATGCAGTCCTTTCTGTTGTTGTTGTTGTTGTTTCCAATATGCATCACACCCAACTGCTTTGCAGTCTATGCCTTTTGATTGGAGAGTTTAGTTCATTAATATTTAAGGTTATAATTGAGAGATGTGTGTTGCTTAATTTTACCTTATTATCCATTTGTGTTTTCAGTCTTGGTTTCTATTTCTGCAGTTCTGCTTTTATTAATTTCTTTTTCAAGATGTCAAGGGGTAGTTGCTCCCCTCCTCTGTCCTTTGAATTGCTTCAAGTACTCTCTGAATGTTTGGTTTTCCAGACATGTATTCTTTCATCTTGTTTACATCATGAGAGACTTTTTTCTCTTTCCTTCAACTAGAATTGACATTTTTACTGGGTATAGTAACCTGGGTTGGCATTTATAGTCGTTTAGCACTGGGAATGTTTTGCTCCACGTTCTTCTTGCTTTCATAGCTTGCACTGAAGAGTCAGCAGTGATTCTGATAGGTTTCCCCTTATTTGTAATTTGTTATTTTTCTCTTGTGGCTTTCAGAATTTTGTCTTTGTTTGGGGCATCTAGCGTTTTAACTATGATATGGTGAGGGGAGTTTCTTCTCTATTCCAGTCTATTTCACGTTCTATGTCCTTCTTGTATTTGTATGGGTTTGTCCTTTTTTAGTTTGGGGAAATTTTCATCTATTATTCTGTTGACAATCTGATCAATACCATTCTCTTGGGATTCTTCTCCTTCCTCTATGCCTATGATGCTGAGGTTTGATCTTTTTATAGTGTCCCATATTTCCTGGTTGTTCCACTCTGGTGTGTTATTAAACTTTTCATAATCTTTACTTGATCTTTTTAGTTGTTCTGTGTTATCTTCTAGGTTAGGTCTGATATTTTTTTTTATTGCTTCCTCCATTTTGCTTCTGAGGCTTTTTCCCATTCTTTCTTTTTGATTGGATGAGTGTTTGAATTCCTTTTTCATTTCATCCTGTGTTTTCTTTAGTATTTCCACTTCCTTTTGGAGTTTCTCTATATTTTCTTATAGCTCCTTATTTCACTCATTGGTTTCCTTTTACATTTCAGCATGGGATCTTTTCAGTGTTTCCACTTCCTTCAGGAGTATGTCATTGTATCCTTCTAGGTCCTTTCTGAGTTTTTTGTTCCTGTGCCTTAGTTCTATGATTTCTTTGAATATATCTGTGATTGTTATTCTACAATCTGTGTCCTGGGCTATCTCTATGAAGATCCTATTGTAGAAGTCCTCCACAGGCTCTGTAGAGTTTGGTGTGGGGTTATTCTGGGCTTTTCCCATATTGTCCTTTTGTTGTGCTCTTGGCATGTCATTTACCTTTTGCCTGAATTCTGATGAGAATCTCTAATGCCTCTTCACCATCTCGAAGGATTGTTTTCCTTGATTTCTTCCAGTGCCTTCATTGTATTCTCCTTATTTATGTTATTTATGGAGTGTTGACTTGTTTAGGTTTTGGGCTTTCCAAGTTTGGTTATATATTGGAAGATACAGTTCACTCTTCCCTTTCTGCTCCACAAGAACTGGGTGGGATGACACCTTCTGAGCACTGTAAGTCCTCTGCTGCCAGCCAGTTCTTCTAGGTTGGTTGCAGGACTTACTGAAACCTCCCTCTGGAGTTCCGGTTGGTGGAGAAGGGGGGAGGCAGAGGGAGGAGTTGTTTGCTTAGGTGAGCTGGCACCCTGTGCCCCAGCTCTCTGGCATGGGCCAGCAGTGTCTATGCAACACAGATTAGGGACTGGAACCTGACCTTCCATGTTGCTCTGCTCCCAGCTGACATGCCTGCCACCACAGGCCAACAATAGGTTCTTAGTAACTGGGATTTCCCACCTCCATCAATTCCTTTTTGCAAGTCCATAGAGGAAAAAGTTTCTTCAACTCTTAGTAAGAGCAAATTACGAGATGAGGGGAACCGAAGGCTAAGAAGCAGATGATGGAGTGATGGATGGACAAACAACCCATCGCTGGTTTTCAGTTGTCTAAAAATGCATGTCAAGTACTATCCTTAGTTCTCATGACACTTAAGCCAAGCCAATAATATTTGGACTCCATTTATTTTTGTACAATTTGAAAATGGGAAGGTTCTTCAGTGAGACTGTGTTTTTGTTTGTTTCATATTACCCCAATGATAATCCACCAGTTTTCAGAGTTCTGAGGAATAGAATTTCACATCAAGAGTTCCTACTGTATAGCTTGAATTCAGTGCACAGTGGTTATCAGGTGACCAAAATCATACATTATCAAACATGGTGTCCCAGATGGAGCTGATGTCCACTGACTATAATCATTGCTCTCTACTTGCCACTCCATGCCAGTTTTCTGTTATTGTGTGAGTTTTTAATTTTGTTGCTGTGACCAAATATTTCAGGCAATAACTTCAGGGAGTGGTTCATGGTTTCACAGGTTATAATAAGATGGGCATGCCAAAGCAGATACTCTCACATTATGACATCTAGGTAGCAGAGAAAAGGAGAATAAAGTTAGGCATCTAGGAGGAAGGAAAGGAAGAAGGAAGGTCCAAAGACAAGATATTCCCTACAAAGTCAGACTCTCATTGACCTACTTACTATAAGTACTCCCTATTTCCTAATAGTCCATTCAGCTATGATCCTACAATGAGTAGATAGATATAAATTTAGCATCAATCACTTCTCAATAGTTCTGCAAGCTGGTGAACCAAGCTCATAACATAAAAATTATTTTATGGGACATTTCATATCCAAACTATAATGCTTGTATTAAGTGAACTCTGATGCTCACCCTAGCATCTTAACACTTAATTAACCAAACATCAACCTAGTTACTACTGTGTACTTTGTAGACATAATTAATGTTATGGACATTAACATATGTAGTTTATGCTAGCTTATTAGTATATGTAGTTTATGTTAGCTTATGTGGGTCCAATATTATCATTTCAACCCTTTCAAAAAGAAAGTTCTCTTACTGAATTCAGGAGGGAGTTTTAACAGAAAAAGAAAGGAAAGGTGACATTGAAGAGGTTAGTTGAAATGGAAAAAAAAAGGATCAAATCACTATTAATGATGGAGGAAGAATTACTGGGTATATATCTCAATAGTAGAACTCTTGCCTAGTGTTCATGAAGACCTTAGCTCCAATCCTAAGATGAGAAAGGGAGAGACAGAGACCAAATCCCAGAGAATGCAAATAGCCTCCAAAAGCTGAGAACCCATACAACCTCTCTTCCAAGGAAAGCAGAAACATCACTGTAGTCTTACAAAAAGGCACCTTATGAAACCCAGATCCAAGAGCCCACTGAATCATGCTGCACCTTGCTTTCTGATCTAGAGAACTGAAATAACAAATGGGTATTGTATAAACCTGCTAAATTTGTGATAACTTGTAGCACAGTAATAAATTAATCTCCCCACTATGGAGTAGACTCAAACAATGTTTGGAAACAGGAAGCATTTTAATCCATTGAAAGATATAGGAATAATCCTTAATCCCACTGTACCTCTTGTCCACATTAGTAGTTAATAGTTTTTGTTTTTTTTTATTTTATTTATTTTATTTATTTATTTATTTATTTATTTATGTATATGAATGTACTGTCTGCATGCAGGTCTGTGCACCCGTGTCATGCAATGCTGCGGAGGTCAGACGAGGGTCTTAGATTCCCCTGGAACTGGAATTCTCCTGGAATTGGAGTTACAGGCGGTTCTCAGCCGCCATGTGGGTGCTGGGGATCGAACCCAGGTCCTCTGCAAGAGCAGTTGGTGCTCTTAACTGCTAGGCCATCTCTCCAGTCCCGTAGTTAATAGTTTTTGAATAAAATACAAATCTCTCTCCCTATGAAACTAAAACTGTTGCCAAAGAAGATAACCACGTGGTATCATTCTGTAAGTATCACCAAATTCCTACTAATAAAGCAATAGAAATGTAGTCTCCAAATAGATCTATCATTCCATTTAATTATTTATTTTTATTGCATGTATATGAGTCTTATGCCTGCATATGTGTAAGTGCTCCTGTGTCATGCAGTGTCTGTGGAAGACAGAAAAAAGGTATTGGATCAACTGTAACTGGAGTTATGGGTGGTTGTTAGTGACCATATGGGTGCTGGGAATCAAACCCAGGTCTTCTGCAAGAACAGCCTGTGTTCTTAACTGCTGAGCCATCTTTCCAGCCCCCTCCATTTAATTTTTAGTATGTTCTGTTATCCCAGGAGATGAGTCTTATAACTTGCCCAAGTTTTCAAGAAACAGAAGGGAAAATTTACATATGCAGTTGATGGACACTTTCAGTCACATTATTAGGAAGCAGGTTTTTCTATCTGCAAACAACAGGCACAGCCATTCCTCTGTGTGCCGAAGAGGAAAAATTAACACAAATGTTCCTGACAGCTGAGACTGAGCTATTAAAAACTATGGGAATGCTCTCAGCAGAGACACCACCAAAATAGAATGCACTCTTTAATTGAAGAATGACAACTTGTAACAAGCTTTTCTTTTTCTACCCACCCTCTCCAGTGGCCCAATTTTTATTTTATGTGATATGATTTTTCTGATATTTATTTTAAATAAATACTCTATATAATTTGTTGGCAGCATATTCAGGAACAAGTATTTTGTAGATGTTCTTATTCACCAGGGTTCTTAAAAATGCCTTTTATTATATCCCCTAAATTATCATCATGCTCAGGCTAGGAGTTAGAGATGCCAAGTCTCTGACCTAAATGGACATTCCTAGAGGTAGACCTAACACAAAAATACAATGTACCAAAATGTCATTCATTCATGGACTCAACTGATCATTGAGTAGCTCCTATAGTTTAGAAAATATTTTAAGTGCTGAGATACAGTGGTGAACACAGCAGACAGTCCTTCCATCCTAGAGACTAGGATGTGATGAAAGATTGCAGTGAACACTGTATGGTTCCAGAAGTCCAAGCAGACTGTGTTGGGGTCAGTTTGACTATGAAGAATGAGAAAATCACAACAAAGACGCATTATAAAGAGACAGACAGGGGGCTGGAGAGATAGCCTAGCGGTTAAGAGCACCGACGCTCTTGCAGAGGACCCGGGTTCGATCCCCAGCACCCACATGGTGGCTAAGAACCGTCTGTAACTCCAATTCCAGGAGAACTCCAGTTCCAGGGGAATCCGAGACCCTCTTCTGACCTCCGTGGTATTGCACGACACGGGTGCACAGACCTGCATGCAGACAATACATTCATACACATGCAAAAATAAATAATAAGAATAAAAAAAATAAAATAAAGAGCCAGACAAAGAGACAAAAACCAAGTAGAAAGCAAAGGCTCTGTATAAGCTTAGGGAGGAGACCCCTGAAAAATTCCCAGAGGGTCCAGATTCTGCTAAAGGATGTATTAGGAAGTGCTAACCTCTCTCCCTCTCTAAAAGGTGAATGCAAAGCTACTACTGGCATTAAAAAAGTTTGCATGCTTACCCATATGTCCTGAAAAGGAGGCTTTATAAATGTCCAAATGAAGAGAGCTGCTTCCAATTCAATCCATTCTCCCCTCTTTTCGATCAAAGTATTGAGTGACATAAAATGCTGTGCCTGTAAATATAAGGATACCTCTTTTGTAGTTAGTAAAATGCTACCTTAGCTTAGGGATGTATCAACCTTGGGGATTTCTCTATTTATATATTTATCTTTTCGAGACAGGATCTCCCTGTAGCCCCAGCTGTCCTGGAACTCACTCTGTAGACCAGGCTGGCCTTGAACTCACAAAGATACACCTGCCTCTGCCTCACAAGTGCTAGGATTAAAGGCGTGTGCCACCATGCTCGGCTCATATTTATTACTTTTTATGTGTATGAGTGTACTGTTTGCATATAGATTGGTGCACCGGTGTTGTACAATGCTGCATGGAGGTCAGAAGAGGGTGTTGGATTCCCCTGGAACTGGAGTTAAAGATGGTTCTTAGTTGCCATGTGGGTGCTGGGAGTCAAACCCGGGTCCTCTGCATGAGCAGTCAGTTCTCTTAATTGCTGAGCCATCTCTCCAGCCCTGGGGATTTCTCTAAGATTTATGATCTCTTCAGTTGCGTGCCTCTGGCTATGTTTACAGACAAATATTCCAGACACCACTCAGATAAGAAGCTTCTTTTCCACCAGATAGAAAAGTACAGAGGCCCACAAAGAATTCCTCATGCCTAGACAACACACCTACAATGCAACTTCTACACATAAGCTCCAAGCATCATAGAACAAGAACCCAAGAAGGTATTATCTCTTAACTCTCATTAAAGAAGCTCCTCCATGCAACAAGAGATCAGGAACTCAAGAGAGTATAAATGGCCAAGCCATGAAGATTAGAAGTCTACAGAGTGTGGTTCCATGGACACGTCACCTATATTCAGCTTCACCCACTAGGAACAGTGCAGAAAAGAGAGCAGAAAGATTGTAAGAGCAAGGGAAGTGGAGCAAGATCAAATTGAAATGAATCCTACAAGCTCCTGGGACCCTGTTCATATGAACCTACAGCATTTGTGTCAGCATGCACAAGACCCATGCAAGCTCAGCTGGACAAAACCCAGCATGGAACTACAGAAATGGGTAGCAGAGACCAAATGTGGCTGAAGAAGTATTGGTATCTAATGGGGGTCGAGGGAGGAAGACCTAGCCTTCTTTAGGGCAGGGACTGAACAGACTGACTAGAGCTCAGAGGATGAATTGTCACTGAGGAGTGGGGAGGGAGAAGTTTGGAGCAATGGACCCTAGCCCTAGCACAAATGACAGAATGTGTGAGCTCTGGGGGTGAGGGGGTACCTGTGGGAGGGTCCCTAGGGAGAAGCAGGTAAAAAGGCAATTAAGACTGATTTTAAAAATATGTATGAAACACTTAAAATTTAATTTAAAAGAGAGAGAGAGAAAAAAAGAAGCTGTGCCTAGCTTCTGCTCCTCATAACAATGGGACTCCTGGAAACAAGTGTTGAAGAACTTTTCTCCCTAAACACTTTCAATACAGCCACTGGTTCAGAAAGCCAGTATTCTAGTCTTAAGGAAAATGTTTCAAATGGCAATTTTAGCTAACACCTGTGGGGTTTACTGATAGAATTTAAAGAAGGTAATTCAGTGATTTAAGAAAACAGAACCTGAAGCACTACAATTAGTCCAAAGAGGAAAGTAGCTGCATAGAAACATTCTAATTCTCCTCCATTCTAATTCTGACCTGGGCTGAGCATAGACGCAGCAGTGAAATAACCTGTGGGTGAGGCTTACATTCACTACTAATGTAGGAAAATGTCTCCGGGATAGGAAACCATCCATTATCTTCCCAGTGGAGCTTCAGGGAAGCACTGAAACAACCATTTAAGACATTTACTAATAGCATTTCTGAGCCCAACATGAAAAGTGAATTCATTGTGGCCAAGGGAAACATAGATGGCAATTGTTGGCAAATATTTTCAGACTTTGAGCAAGATTCTTGTGGCACAGAATGCCAGTTTAGAAAGTCCCCAAGACCACTTTTAGTCAATGACTTCCTACGTGCACTCACAGAGCTCAGAAAGCCACTATGCTCACAGTCCCACTTTACTGCAGTGAAGGGGCACAGACTACAGAGCTAGCAAAGGGAAGAGGCATGTCAAGCAGACCCCATGGGAGACCAGGGGTCGACTTTCCTCTCTCTCAGTAGAGACATGCAAATGGCTGTGGTTTCATGTAAAACGTCTCCCATAAGCACATGTGTCTAAACATTTGATTCTCAGCTGGGTGCACTCACTGTTTGGGGAGCTTATGAAACTATTGGAGAGTGCAGACTTGCTAAAGGAAGTAGGGTCATTGCTTGTCTTGGCTCCACTTCTTTATCTGCAGTGAAATGAACAAGTAACCCAGGAAGGCTCCTGCCACCACTAAGCTGATCACTGTCATTGCTGTGTCACTTGAAACCATGAGACAAAATAAGCTTCTCTTCCCTTAAGCCACTTCTTGTGAGGCACTTGATCATTATAATAGAAAAACATCTGACATAATGGAACTTAACTTTGTTCAGTGACATGTGACAATATACATGAATTGTTGTTCAAACAGAACAACTTACAAGTTTTAATATCGAAGGTTTTGTTGAGACTTGACCACACAAACATAACTGTGTCCTCTCTGGCTTTCTGTGGCCAGCTTCTCATATGTACAAAATGTGTAAGCTTTTGTCAGCAGGATATTAAAAGTGTTTAGAAATCGTCCCATAGGAGCCCATCAAGGGACACATCATTCTTTGGGAAAAGTTAATCCTTTACTAAAGATTGAGCAAGCCAATCTATTATGTCACAATAGCTATCATCTTGAGTAAGATTTTTTTTTCTTTTTGTTAATATAATAGGTTTACATTTCATCTGGTTCATAGCATTAAGCAACTTGAGTATTCAAATTTATATCATTTACAAGCCATTTTGTGACTTTTTTCAAAATATGTTATTTTATTTTTTTATGTGTATGAGTATATTGCCTGTGCGTAGGTAGGGGCATCCATGTAATAGTACGTGCAGAGGTCAGAAGAGGGTGCTGGAACCCATGAAAGTGGAGTTACAGGCAGTTGTGTGTCACCAGGTGGGTGCTGAGAATTGAAGCCAGGATCTCTTAACTGCTGAAACATCTCTCCAGCCCTATTTTTTAAATTTTAATTTCAATCATAAATACAGAAAAAAATGTACTCCAAATTTAAGAGTCTCATATGATTCCTCAAAAAACATGGTATGTCCACATGAGTGAGATGTGCTCAAAAATTTCACAGACTTCCATGTGGACCCTGGCAGGCCAATCTTTGATCATTCTCAAAGTGATCAATGTTGTCAAATCATGATAAACCATTCAACCTAAGGAAAATCCTAGAGAAATTTGGAACCTGGTCAAAATGAGGCTCTTGCAGAGGGTACCAGAGTGGTGCCCTCCAAAATCATAACCTGGATGACCAACCAAACACCAAAGTAGCATCTTTAGCTCAACCTCATGCATACTAAAATTATAGGATGCTGCTTGCATTATCACCCCCAAAGTGAAAGAAAGGGCTAAGAACAGAGGGAGAATCAGGCTCAGCCCTTATCTGTTTTATTAAGATTTCTCCAAGGAAGTGCAAAAATGACTAGTGACTGTATTTTTAAACCAAATTAAGAGAGTCCTCAAGTTTAGGAGAAACTGTTATTTAAATGCCTGTCTTCTCAGCCACCACCCCCATACATATGTTAAATGCATTATTTAACAGAGGATTTTTAAATATAAAAAGCAATACTGATTTTATATCATGCACATCAAGAAGTCCAGATTAAAAATGGAATTATTGTTAAAAAGTGCAAAAAAGGACAAGTATGGTACATACAATTTTCCCAAAGCGGAAAATAGGAAAAAAGTGGAAGTATTATCACCTGTGTGTTAAAACTCAGCAACTCTAATATCTACAAAGATAGTGGAACAAATTATAAGTTCTGGAAAGTTCTACCTTAGATAATAACTGAAGTCATGATTCTTACATTTTTTAAGTTCTATTTTGGGAATTTTTCTATTCTGAATGAATGCGATGATCAGACCAATTTCATTATTCATAGCCAATGAAGTGTCTTATGGATGGGAAGAAGTATAGATTATAGCTTGTGTCAGCCGGTTTTTAAACCATTGCCTGTATAACTGCCCAATAGCAATCTGTGAAATAAGATTTAGCTCTGGAAATATGAATTGGATAGAGTGCTGGGAGGATTACTCCAAAAAGTAATTTTCTATAGTCCAAAATGACTTCAGATAGGTGTTTTAATCGAGTCCTGCTAAGGTGTGGCCAAATGGTGGTATCAAGTATTTTCATCTTAAGAAGAAATGAACACACTCCATGCTAATTGTGTCCTTGGGGTACACCCTGCCAGCTGCCTACTCCAGGTCTAGTCCCCATTTTCCAGCTTTCTTTGGAGATAGACTGTCTCCACTCTCACAACTCCTCTCTAACTGTGGAAAACAGTCCTGCTGGCCACACAGATACAAAGGATTGCTTCTGAAAAGCTTCCCAATTTATTTTCTTTTCCGTTATTTCCATTCTAGGTAGAAATAAAGTACACATATGCTACCTCTCTTCTCTAACAGTTCTTTCTACTTTGAACATGAAATGATTCCCGGAGCTGAAGCAAGCATTTTGAGACTATGAGGTCACTAGAGGATGAAAATTAGAGATAGCAAAATAGAGAAAGATGAACTGTGTGTCTTTTACCTGTGAAGATATTTGTGCTGCTGCAACACGCAGGCTTGAAACCTAGTGGGCAGTGAAGGCTGAGTTCCATAGCTGTCACGTGGCATGTCTCCCATCACCATGGTACGGAGAAGAAAGCTTGGCAGAAATACTCACTCTTAAAGGTTCCTGCCCAGAAATAGCACGAGTTGCATCTGCTCCCTTTCCAGTGGCCAAAGCGAGTTACATAACTACACCTAACATCGAGAAGGAAAGGAGCAAAATTCTACCATGTGTCAAAAGGGAAGAAAATCAAAACATTGATCAACAGTTTCAAGGAACAGTTACATTTTTTTTCTTATGTGAGAAAAATAAGAACCTGTTTGTTTGAACTACTTTGAGTTCAATTTTCTATAACTTGTAACCAAAATTTTTCTTAGTCAATAACCCCTTGAATTACTCTGAATTACTAAGACTGCTTATATGAAATTATATAGATCAGGTGGGCTTAGTTCTACTCAGTATTAAAGACTTTAAAAAAATTGTAATTGACCTCCACCTTGATGAATGGTTCACTAAAAAGATTTAATTAATTTTCTTTGGCTCTTTATTCAAACTCAGAACTGAAATCCAGAGTTTTGGATTGACTTCTGCACTGTAGCAGCTATCCTAGGAAGATGAAGATCAGCAAGGGATAACTCATTAAAACATTATAGTCCAGAAGTGATATTACCATGTCATTCTCTTCCAAGATATTTCAGCAGCTGAGAATAACACTAATTGTTTTGAGAATATAAAAGGCGTCTAATCTGTTGTAGATTTATTAACTACGATGATGCTTCTTAAATCTCACAGGAATCCTATGGAGTCGAAACTGTTACACTAAACACATGAGAAATCAAGTCTTTTAAGGATAGGTGGTTTGGTAGGTGTATGGCTCAGTGGTAGGGAGCTTGCTGGACTTTTGTAAGGTTCTTGTTTCAATTCCCAGCATGAATAAAAATAAAAGTTGAATTTATTAAAAAGGTGAAAGATTCATACAATCTGAAGAGGAACTAGAGTATTAAGTTGAATTATTAAAGTACACTAGGTAATGATTCATGATTAAACTCCAAATCTAACCACAAATCACAAAGTTCCTACCTATCAGCCTGGCTTATTCCTCTAGATTCTAGAAGTGTTTTCTACATCACTGATGCCCTTTCTTGGGTGCTAAATCTGGTCTTCACTGTCTCAGAATCATATTTTAATTTAGTTTTCAAATCCTCGTTTCTCTAACTCCAACATTTGCTTTTTCAAACCTACACTCTTCTGCCGCTCTTGTACTTACTGAAACAAAATTAACTTCACAGGCAAGAACATCTAAACTAGTCACCGGAAGAGAGGAGGATCTATAAGGCAGAATAAAGTTCAAAATGAACATGGGCTCACAATATTGGGATGACACTTTAAGATTCAGATATAGAGCATTATAAAACATGGACAAGAATGGAGAAAGCTAGGATCCTATCCGCTCCAGATCCTCCTTATTCTCCTAGGGCTTGCTGAAACACCCATATAGACTTCTATTTGTTTATCCATCCTATGCATTATCAACTGTCAGTACTGTTCTTAACAGTTCTGTTGTGTAATGCTCAATCTATACATATGCACAAAGAGCCTTGTACAAGATGAGTAATGTGGCGACATCATATTCACATGGTGTCATGGTATGAAACGAGCACCTACAATGTTATCTGTCAAAGACTTGGAAGAGGATCACCTGTTAGGAAATCCCATAAAATGACCTTGGGTGTTTTGTAAATTTCTACATTGATTGATTTTTATTGTGTGCACATGTGTCTGTGTGTGTGTGTGTGTGCATGTGTCCAGGCATATATACACATATGTGCATAAGTGCTGTGATACTCATGCACAAGTCAGAGGACAACTTTTGGGAGTCTGTTCTCTCTTCTGTCCATGCAGTTCTCAAGGATTAAACTGAAGTCATCAAACTTGGCAGGGAGTTCCTTTATACACTGAGTCATCCTCCCGGCCCACAATGAAATTTTTTTTGTGAAATTCAAATTATGTATTTTACAAATTCTTAAATCTCTTCAATGATGTCCCATGGAAATTCTGCTAAAATCAAAACCTCTTGCCTTGTCCTCTGGGAGACTACCTATGCTTTAGATACACAATGTCATCTGCCCACCCTCTGTGAGCCAGATAGCCTTCTCTGTGTCTCTACAATACACAAGTTCATTGTTGCTGTTCATTTCTTTGTACTTCCATGTTCTTCACCAACAACACACTTTCTCCAGACTGCTTGGCAGCCTTTCCACTTTTGTCCTCTGGACTATAGGCAAAGTCCATTCCCACAGAGAGGCCTGTAGTCACTAAGTGCTCCCTCTCCTTGATCCCACTAAATGACATAATGACATTCATTTCTTTACATATTTGTCATCTTTCTCTCAACTGAAATGCAACCTCTGAGAGACCTGCCACCTTCTCTGCATACCTAATGTCTAAAACAGCACCCAAACATGAACTTAGGTGACAAATATTCGTTGACTGTACTAATTAACAAATGAACTAGGAGCCTCTGTAAATTTGGTCTAAACAAAGAAAAAGAATTTTGAACAGAAATTCAAGTCACATAACATAAGCATTTTTGCGGCATCTGATGTTGACAATTTTTTGTACGATAATTCAATTCCTTTACACACTTCTAATTCTAGCCACTTCTATGTAAATAATTTCCATGGATTCTTTGGACAGGTTTGGTCAAGGAAACTCATAAGATCTTGCCTTTTGCCCTGTCACAGTTTCTTTTTTTTTTTATTTTTTTAAATTTTATTTATTTCTGTATGTGTATGAATGTAATGTCTGCATATAAGTTTTTGCACCATGTCGTGCAATGCCGCGGAGGTCAGAAGAGGGTGTCGGACTCCCCTGCAACTGGAGTTCTCCTGGAATTGGAGTTTCAGACGGTTCTCAGCCACCATGTGGGTGCTGGGGATCGAACCCGGGTCCTCTGTAAGAGCGGTTAGCGCTCTTAACAGCTAGGCCATCTCTCCAGGCCACCTGTCACAGTTTCTTACTTCGATGGCAGAACCTTGTTTGCCACTGCTGAAAATATCTATAGGATAGACTTGGTACATGCACACCTAACAAGAGTCAGTCAGCTGAAACTCATAGGGTTCTACCATTAGAAAACAGGAACGGATAAATACTTGCCTCATTATTCTGTAGCAAAGAATTCACCAATGCATTTGTTCACACTCACTTGATCAAGTCTCTTACAAAAAAAAGTGTGATGATTCTTTTTCCCCACTGGACCTACATTATGGTAATATGGTGAGGATTCTAAACATACTTCCTATGAACAATTTGAAATACTTGATAAATAAGCAGGAAAGTAAAAAAGAACTTTTTGAAGAAAAGTCATTTTTATGATATAATGAGACCTGAATTAGAGAAGTCAAGGCAGATGTTATATAAATGACTTGGGATATGCATCAAATAAGATGGAAACGATGAGGCATTAAATTTCGGCAATGAAATAGCAGGTGAAGGCTAGGGAGACAGCTCAGTTAGAAAGTGATTGCTGCACAGTTATGGGGATGTGAGTTCAATTCTGAAAATCCATATAAAATAGCCCCACACTCTGAGCTCTTGCAATCCCAGTACTGGAGAGGTGGAGAAAGGCAGGCATCAGGGACCTACTGGCTGACTGGTCTAGACTACTTAGTGAGGTCCAGGTCAAAGAAAGACTGTCTCAAAAGCCAAGGTGAACAGCTCCTGAGAAGCTACACCCAAGGTTATCCCCTGATCTTTACATGCACATGCAGTCTCCTATATGTGTACATATATACACATACATGAACATATGCACACATGCATGTACAAATGCAACAAGAAAAGCAAATACAGGTAAAGAATGAAAAAGAAGGAATAAGAATATTTTAAGGTTTATGAAATGAATGATAGTATTTTGTAAGGACTTCAGAGCAGGAAAAGGAAGCTTTGGTTATCAGATGGACTACAGGTGACAGAATAGCCGTGGCCAACATATTAGCTCTCTGTTTAGTTGTCATGATAGGTGTATAACTCCTCAAAGAGAAGTAACATAATGGGGCTTACAAAAAAATCATGTCACATGCTTCCACCAAATGTCCATAAAATTAATACACAGTTTTTTCAGGATCCTTTAAACAGAGATCATTCAGAAAAGAACTAAAATTTCTTTCTTCTTTTTTTCTTTTTGGTATTTTTGAGACAGGGTCTCCCTTTAGTCCCAGCTGGCCTGGAGCTCCCTCTGTAGACCAGGCTGGCCTTGAACTCACAGAGATCCACCTGCCTCTGCATCTTGAGTGCTGGGATTAAAGGCGTGACCCACCATGCCCAGCAAGAACTAAAATTTCTATGGAACTCTTTAATTGGAAATTTCATTATGAGATTATGTTGTTAACTTTAATTTTTCAAATATTTTCCTAGAAGGTATATTTTAGTTTATTTAATTTGGTGTCACATAATATGTAACTTTCAGCTTTAATGCAAGTATAGGGAAACTGGAGTTTGGTAAAGTGATCATATTTGAATCATTAGGTAGAGTAACGTGTACAAGTGAAGACTATAAGCCATCTTAATGCCAGGATTTAAAACATCTCCACCAGTCAGGACATAACTCTGCAAATCAAGCCTGTTATAATAGTGCCTTGAATCTCTGGGAAAGGGTATAAGATGATGAAACCCTACAGGTTCATAAGTAATTGCTGCTCATTACATCTGAATGAAATCAATAAATAATCTTCCCTCTATTCACTCATGGCAAATAATGATACATTTGAAATAAATGAAAGGTTCCTCTGCTTAAAGTAACAGAAAAAATATATTAAATGAAAATTTTAATATGAATAGATATTAATGATTCCTTGTTAATAATTTCATTTTACTTTAGTAAGACCAGGAAATCTCAATATAAAATCTGACAAGAAAACACAATTATAAAATGTAGAAAAATATAGAGAAATGTTAGCAATGGATACAGTGCAAAGCTAGCTGACCTTTACATTCCTTGATTATATTGAACTAATAACCTCGATGCTAATGGTAATTACTTAAAATGGCATAGTGAAAAGGCCATCTTGTTACATAAAATCTCCATGGAAATGGAAACTCACTAGCTTATCTCTTTTTTTAACAATGAAAGAACACCAATTTGTCAAGGTAAACACATTTTTATTCAATAAATCTTGATTTTATTTGTGCAGATAAGTCTCTAGTCCAGGACTATTATTTTATGCTACTGATGAAAGCTTTTCTGTTCAACTCCTCACACTTTATTTTTATGAGAAAAAACCTAACCCATATACCACAACGAAATATGAGTCAGTATGCTTCATAACTGAAAACGAAGTCTACCAATGACTGCTATCAATAGTTAGACAAATGTTCTTTTAAATAAAGTTTTATCAGAAGACTACCAAAGAAATTATAAACTATCTATGGTTGTCTTCAGAATTACAAGGCCAGAGTTGTGACACAGTATATCAACCACAAAATCAAAAGTATTTTGTTTCCTGGCTGTTTACAGCTATGGTTTTCCTGTTCCTAATCTTCACTAGTGCTTTTAAAATCAGCATTGATCACCTCAACTTGTTATCATCAACATACCTACCTATAAGATTTTGATACTTCTTTTCTCTTGAATGTTAAGGTTCTTTTCAAACCTTTACTTTTAAACATAGGAAAGATGCATGTATTCTTAATGGACGTTCATGGTTACTTACTGGTCACTATGATAAAACGCCCTGATGAAAGCAACTTAGGGGAGGAAAGGTTTATTTTGGCTTCTAGTTGCAAAGGGATTCAGTCATCCATGATGAAAGACATGGTGAAGGCAGGGAAGGCATGGTGACAGGAACAGGAAGCTAGCTGGTCACATTGCATCCAGAACCCAAAAGTAAGGAATACATTGGAAATGGCACAGGGCCTTAGTCCTCAAGGCCCAATCCTAATGATCCACTTCCTCCACTGAGGCTGCGACTCTTAAATGTTCCACAGCTTCCCCCAAATATCCCTACCAGGAAGGAAGCAAACGTTCACTCGCCTGGGCCTTTAGGGGGGCATTTCACATTCAAACCTGAATATGGACAATTGGAACCTCCAAGATTTGAAGCGTGATTGTGGAAAAGTGGCCATTTTTGTTCCTTAAATTTTCTTATTATTCGTTTCAAATTTAAACAATTTTTTCTATTCACTTGTCAATCAGAATTATCACTTATGATAGAACATAATGTGAAAAAATAAGCAATTTATTCTGACTATGCAATTTGAAACACATTAACATTCATAGAGAAATAAAATAGTTCAAACAATGGAAACTGTCAATGGAAGTGAAGTCCCGTTAAGTGAACCAACTCTCTTGCTCTGAGAAAACTACATCTAAATTGTCATACAGGCAATTATTGACCACTAATGGATGGTAAGATTTTTTTGGATGGAGAATTTTATAATCATCCAATGGAAGAATTATGGAAAACTGTGGGGTTTCCTGGGAAGAACTTAATTCTACTTATATACTACAGCTAAGAGGAGGAACTATTCCAAATTTTACAGCAGGAAAGACTTGCCAATCTCAGAATGAGTTTAAATAGGATTCATGTGGGTTGTAGAAATCTGAATTTTAAACCATTCTTCAGGTTCACATGGAGACAGACTTTGAACCACACTCTGCAAACCATGTTTCTTTTTTCTATTAGCACTATACATGCATACAACCTACCTGACAATACATTTAATACTGAGAAAATAGTATACACATATAGTAAGAGAAGAAATTTCTAGTTAAAAAGACTTGGCAAAGTAAGCAGAATTTTTAAGGCAGCAGAGTTTAAATGCCCAAGAATCTTATAACTTTGATAGATTTAGACATCACAAGTCTCTTTCCTCATTTGTGAACTGTGTCCATTGTATCTCTCCTTGAGCACAAACATTATATTTAGATGGAATTAAGCTAATTTCCTTGCCTGCAATTTATTCTTTGAAAATTTAAGACATTTTTCTTTATTAACTACCAGAATATATTTTTCTTTTCTTTTTTTTTAATTTTATTTTTGTATGTGTATGAATGTACTGTCTGCATGCAGGTTTGTGCACCCGTGTCGTGCAATGCCGCGGAGTCAGAAGAGGGTCTCAGATTCCCCTGGAACTGGAGATCTCCTGGAATTGGAGTTACAGACGGTTGGTTCTTAGCTGCCATGTGGGTGCTGGGGATCGAACCCAGGTCCTCTGCAAGAGCAGTTGGTGCTCTTAACCGCTAGGCTATCTCTCCAGCCCCTTTTCTTTTCTTTTTAATTTTGCTCTTCTTGAGACAATGTCTCCCTGGAGTCCTAGCTGGCTTGGAATATGCTATGTAGACCAGACTGGCCTTGAACTCCAGGAGATCTGCCTGCGTCTGCCTCCCAAGTTCTGGGATTAAATGTGTGTGCCACCATACCCTAGAATATTTTTCTAGTAAATAGTATTGCTGTACCCTTTACAATTGGGTTTAATCCAAAATAAAATCACGCTTTTACTGGGTACAAAGTTTCATTTTCTATGGGTAGGGTTAGTCAGGTTCTGTTTCCTTGCTGAGTATCAGTTTCCCATTGATTCATGGCACTTTCTTTCCTCTGTGTGTATGCACAAAATTAACTGTGTGCACACAATTACGTCATCACTGTTCTTTCATCCCTTACATTGACGCTTCCTGTTATCACATTAATTCAGACTGCCATACATTTAAATTGCCATATCTGGCTAAGAAATACATAGTTTGAGGAGAATTTACATCAATGTAATGTTAAATAATACCTACCCGAAGTACAGAACCTCTTTCTAGACATTCACTCCATCATGTAAATCCATATTCTTCAGTAAGCCTAAAATATTTTTAAATGTCATTGACTTTATAAAGTACAGAAACAAAGGAAATACAAAAAGAATAGTACATGGACCCATTTATCAGCCTAGCATCAAAAATCTTTAGGTGATCAAGAAAATATTACAAAAATTATGGGATATCTCTCTCTTGGATAGGTTATGTAATATAGTAATTGTGACAGAATATCACTTATGGCAGTAAGTAGGAGTGTCAGGAGAGTTCCGCAAGTGCGCCAGATAAAGGAAATACAAGATTTTTTTTTTAAATTGATGCTTTGTGTATTTCATACATCATTTTCCAATTCAGTTCAGGCATATTTCCCTTTCCCTTCCCCCCACCCCACCCCACCCCATCCCATATCATGCATTCTGCCATAACTGTCCTGCATCTTTCCTCTCAGTTTTTTTCAATTTTTTAACAATAAGTGATATTTATGTGTACAAGGCATCCTTCATGTAAAACCCAATTTGCAAAACAGTTGTGCCCAAACCAACACAGCCCCTGGTACCACCATCCAGCAGGGGGGGGGCTTGTATGTTCAATCAAGTTGATCAATGAGTGCCCAGACTATATTGCTGTAGTTTCACCATTCCCCCAATCGCAGCCCTTACATTCTACACCCCCCTCTTCCACAGATTGTTCCCCAGGCTAAGAAAAGGGGGGCACAGGTGGATGAGAAGCAAAACAGTCTACTTTCTCTGGAAGGCTGCTTGTCTTTGACTCTGGTCAATTCTGGCTGTTTCCTTTCATGGGCTGACAGTTTGTCCAGGAATAACCTTTCGATCCTACTAATGAAGCACAAGCAATTAGATATATAGGTATTTAAACAGTACTAATAGTTATGGTAGGTTACTTTGGTATAGACACAGATGTTTGGATGGTATGTTAATCCATGAATTACATTTTTTTCTGTTAAATATGACAGGGTCTTACTGTGGCTTATAACATCTCCTAACCATTAGAGGATGTAAGCTTGTGGCATCAGCCATGGGTTATTCCTCCAAGGAGAGAGATTATCATAAAAATTCAATTCCAAGATTTGTTTCCTTTTATTTTAATGTATATTTTTATTAAATTTTTGTGAATTTCATACAATAAATCTCAAGCATATTTAGACCCCCCTCCCCCATCCTCACCTCCCTTAGCACTCCCCCATCAGGTTTCATACATTCTTACACATAGGTTAAGGACTTTGAAGTCAAGTTTGTGTACTCAGATATCCCTCAGTGTGAGTTCATCCACTGGAGTCTAGTTCGACTATCTAGAATCAATCTCTTAAAGAAGATCAACTCTCCCTCACCCAGAAATAATGAGTTCCTAAGGTTAGGGCCTCTTAACCACTGAGACATCTCTCCGGACCAGAAGTTATTAAGGAATGTTTATTTATTTATTTATTTTTATTTTATGTGTATGAGCTTTTTGATTGCATGTATATAAGTTCACCATGTGGGCAAACATTACGAGGCCAGAAGAGAGGATCCCTTAAAATTGGAAGGAATTTCAAACAGTCCAGGTTTTAGCCATCATGAGAGTGCTGTGACCCAATCCCAGGTCCTCTGCAAGAATAGCCAGCGAATTTAGCCACTCACTAAGTCAGCTCTCCAGCTCCAGTAATTCTTAATCTATTTTTATAAAATAACAACTTCAATAATCTATGAAATTTACTTTATATTAGTATATCTTAGAGCTATATAATTCAAGCCATTTCACTAGGTGGAAGTATGAAGAAAAAGTAAAATGATTTCAAAGACTATCCCCAAGCAGCCTTATTTAAGAGTCATGAGAAAGATACATCATCTGAACTGACATAAAGAAACAGGCAGTCTATGTAATCGCAACATGTGTTTTGCAGCCTTCCAGAATGGGAGTGGTTCATGGTGCAAACCAAAGCTGTGGAAAATGGAAGGAATATTTAGAGAAATCAAAAGATCATGCATGGTGATGCCTCTTAAATCCATTCTTGTTCTTGAGGTAGGTTCTAAAGTCAGTAGAAATCTGTTTTCACACTGTATTTCACAATACTGTACACAATGGTTGTTACTTGTTGTATAAAAGGGTATATTCTGCCCAGAAGAAATTAAGACATAGATATGCCCCTGTAATTATCAAAACCTACATACTTCTCTTAGTAAGAAACTTAATAAATCACTACATGAAATAAAACCCTTATAAATTACATTTCCAGCCACAATAAAACTACTGTTAAAAGCTTACAATGGGGAACAACAAAAGAACTAGGACAAAAAAATACCTTAAAACAGTGAAGTTCCCCCCAAAACAATAATTCTCTGCTTTGAAAAAAAAAAAAAAAAACCCTCCTCGGTTGCACAAACCTACATGCAGACAGTACGTCTTACACATACCAACATAAATAAAATAAAATAAAATAAAATAAAATAAAATAAAATAAAATAAAATAAAATAAAATAAAATAGAAAAAAAAAGCCCCTCTGGAAAGACCCAAAAGAAGAAGCAAGACATGTATGGCAGAATGCATAAACGGGTTGGGTGGGGGGAATGGAAAGGGAAATGATTCTAAATGGGATTGAGAAATGATGTATGATGTATGAAAAAGTTTAATAACAATGAAAAATATATTTTAAAAACTCATGATAAACTGCATCAGTTTGATCCATAATAGTAAGTATAGACAATGAAATGGGTTTTTTTCCCCTTTTTTCTTATAACTACACCAATTTTTAATCATAACACACTCACTCTTTATCTACATTTACCCTAAAATAACCTCAAGAATATTGCCTTTTATTTCACTGTTTCTGCTAAAGACAATTCTATAACTTAACAATATTATTTCTAAAATATTCTAATGTGTTACATTCCTAGCAGCATGAATATCTTCAGTGTTGATTCACTCTTATTTTAAAATTATAGGTTATTCTTCCTTAAAAGTATTGGTACTGTGACAGTAATAACAATGTATATTTTCATGAACATGCCACATACTGGGCACGGCACCAAGTGTTAGTTTAAAACATGCTCCTCAGTACAAACTATGATCTAATCCTAGGCTTATTGTGCAGGAAGGAAGGCTTATGGAAGAGACCATGCTTGAAATTAGGTAGAAAAATCTAAAAACTAAATGATTTTAAATTTAAAGCACTTTATTGATCCAAATCCCTGTGTTAAGAAATGGATAATAACATTAACCCTCTGATGCAAAAGGCATATTTTAGGGCTGGAGAGTTGGCTCAGCTGTTAAGAGTGTCGACTGCTCTTGCAGAGGACCCAGGTTCAATTTCCAGCATCCATATGGCAGCTAAGAACCATCTTTAACTCCAGTTCCAGGGGAATCTGATGCCCTCTTTTGACCTCTGTGGCATTGCACTACACAGGTGTACCAACCTATATGCAGACAGTACACTCATACACATAAAAAATAATAAAAAATTTTAAAGGCATATTTTAAATTACTATTTCTAATACATAACAAAATAAGCTATCACATTCTAAACAAATGCAATCTTTTATGTGTAAATAGGGGTTGTAAAATATACACCAAAATAAGGATGAAGGAAATATAATTGGCTATTTACTCAAAGTGAAAGAATGACTTTCTCTTAAGAGACAAATGTCAACATTTTTCAGAAAGAAAAATAGTTAAGTCCCTCAATTTGAAATTTATTTGTGTAATAACATAACAAAAATTAAAATATTTATGTGATGGTAGAGATCACATTTTCTATTAAGTAAATTAATGGTACTCTTTTTAAATATTTTATTTATTATTTTTATTTTATGTGTATAAATGTATTTGGCTGCATGTATGCAGATGAACCCATGTCATTCAACACCTAAGCAGATCAGAAGAGACCATTAGATCCCCTGGAACTGGAGTTACACCTTGTTGTTAGCCACCATTTGGGTGCTGGTAACCAAACCCAGGTCACCTCCAACAGCAGTCAGTGCTCTTTACCACTGAGCCATCTTTCCAGTCCTAATGGCACACATTTACAAGTAACTCAAATAAGTTATATATTTTCTTTAAAAATATTAAAACAGTGAACTTAGAATAATCCAGTAATAACCATATCTATAGAGAAGGCACTTCTAAGAGAACAGACTTCTTTATGCTCTGGCTATTCCAGGATCTCAGGTTTTATGATTTGGTATCACTATTTAAGAAATCGATAATTCCTGTGCAGCTGCTGTTTGATTTAGAAAGTCTTTTCCTACTCCTATGTCTTATGGATTGCTACCAACTTTTTCTTCTATCACCTTCAGAGTTTCGGGTTTCACATTGAGGTTTTTGATCCATTTGGAGTTGATTTTCGTACAGGGTGAGAGTTAAAGAATTAATTTTGTTCTTTTACATATGGTGATCCAGTTTTGCCAGCACCATTTGGTGAAGATGCTATCTTTCCTCCAATGAGATTTTTTGGACCCTTTATCGAATATGAGGTGGCTGAAATTGTATGAACTCAAATTTGGATCTTCAGTTTTGTTTCATTGGTCAATGGTTCTGTTTTTGTGCCAGTACCAGGCTGTCTTTACGATTATAGCCCTGTAGTACAGCTTGAAGTTTGGTAAGGTGATCCCCCTGTATTGCAATAAGGTCAACAGCTGACAACTGGCACCTCATCAAACTCAAAAGCTTCTGTACAGCAAAATAAACAATCGAGGAAGTAAAGAGAAAACCCACAGAGTAGGAGGAAATCTTTACCAATGATACATCTGACGGAGCATTAACATCCAGAATATATTAAACTATCCAAAAAACAGGTGTTCAGGAGAAAACAACTATTCACTCACAAAATGGAGAGAGAGTAAGAGTGAACCGGAGACCTTCACCAGTGAGGAAGTAATTAGTGCTGAAAAACATATAAAAAGTGTTCAACATCCAATAAATTAAGGAAATGCCCAAATTAAAAACCACTCTTCTTCTAACATATATCTCACTCCAATTTTCTTAAACACCAGGTTAACTACCCTTTTCAAAATGCCCCCGATAGGCGCATAGGGGAACTGCTGCAAGGATAGTCTCACTTAGAAGCCCAAATTCAATAAAGTCTTATAAGCTGTGTAATTAGCAAAATATATAGCTACAGGAAAGTCTTGATATTCAGCAATGAATTATTCTGTTTAGGAGATGTTGGCTAGGGATCCAAGCCCCCAAAAATTATAAAGGCCTTCTGCCAATAAGTGGGATATATGCAAACAGAAAGGATGCCAGAGCAGTAAGTCCCTGTTGTGAAGACCTGGTGTGAGCATGAAAAAAGTCACTTGAGAGATGTTCACTGCTAATGTACAAGGCCTCTGAAATGCCCAGAGAGTGTTACCAAAGGCCACTAAAAGCCATACAGCAAAATATTCGTCTCCCTGAGATAAGCAAGACTCCTCTGTCAGTTATCAGCTACACCTCAACTGCCTGGAGATAACTGTGCAACAGTGGCAGCAATGTGTCTACTAATATATATATCTATATATCTAATATACTTATATATATATATATATATCCCAACTTTAATGGCTTCGCTGTCTCCTTGGAGGAATAAACTCACAGCAAGAGATGCCACACGCTTATGTCCTCTACTGGTTAAGAGATGTTATAAACCACACAAAAGAACTGTCACCCTTCCAGAGGAAACCACAGTTTGTGGATTAGCCATACCATCCAAGCTACGGTATGTGTCTATGCTCACCTCTTAGCTTGCCATTAATAATTAGTACTGCTTAAGTGCTTGTACACCCAATTTCTTGTGCTTTTGTTAGTAGGATTAAAAAGGGTACCCCTGGATAAGCTGTCAACCCATGAAGGGGATCAATCTGAACAGACTAAAGTCCAACAATTCATCTCCAGAGGAAAATAGAGTGTTTGGCCTTCTCACCCACTTGTGCCCTTTCCCAATGCCTAGGGAACAACTGCAGAAGAGGAGGCATCATGGTCGATAGAATGTAAGGGGCTGTGGAGAGATTGGGGAGAATCACAGCGACATACAGCCAATTAGACTGGACTCTTATTTGATCAACATGCTTGCTCATACAAGCTTCTCCAAACTGGACTATGGGAACCTTGGGTTGTTCCAAAATTTTTGACATAGATACTTGCCAAATTGGTTTTACGTGAATGTTATTTACATTCATTACTTAAAGCTTACTAATTTGGCTCACTCCAAAAAAAATGCAACAATTACCTAATTGTACAGCAAACTGAGAAAGTCCAATGTTATCTGAAAACAACTGTGTTATGATATTGGTTTCGCATCCCATAAAAAAATAAATAAAAGTTTTAAAAAAAAAAACCAAAAAAAAAAACAAAAAAAAAAAACCCTTTTAAAAAAAAAAAAACAAACAACAAACCAAACAACCAACCAAAAAAAAAAAAAAAAAAATAAAACAAAACAAAAAAACAAAAAAAAACCCAAAACACAAAACAAAAAACAAAAAAAAAAATATTTTAAAAAAAACAAAAAACAAAAAAAAAACAAAAAAAAAAAAAAAAAAAAAAAAAAAAAACAAAGATGAAAGAAACGTACTTTATCTCATTCCTATACGACTGACTAAGATCAAAGAAAACAAAAGACACCACATGCTGGAGATGGAGAGTTGTGGCGAGAAAGGGGAACACTCATCACTACTGGTGGGAATGTAAAACTCATACAACCACTGTGGAATGCAGAGTGTGTGGAGAAACCCTTAAAAGACTCAAAATGGCGCATACCACCTGACCCAGCCATCCATTTCTGGGTGGATATACTCACAAGAACTCATCCTCTGCAGAGATGCATGCAAATCAGTGTTTATTGCTGCTCTTTCACCATAATGAAGAGTTGGAACCAACCCAACTGCCCTTCAACTGGCGAAGTGGATAAGAAAAAATGTTGGTGTCATTTACCAATGGAGTTTCTATGCATTGGTAAGGAAGATAACATATGACAACTTTGCAGGTAGAGGTAAATATATGGAACTCGAAACCATTATGCTGAAGTAAAGTAAAACACATCACCCAAAAAAACAAATGGGGAATGGTGCTTCCATTTGTGGATGCCAGTACCAACTCCCCCAATTGAAAGGCAAGCTGAGCAACATTACTGTTATATTTATTTCTATCTGAAAGCAACTATGATGTTATAATGTGATTCTCTTAATGAGCCCTAGAATTAACTTACCACTTACTTTCAGAACTGGCAATTAATGTATATGGGCAGAAGGTATATATTCATGTTTTAGAGTAATACAAAATCAAAAGGAAAAAATGTGAACTCCTAAACATATATCAGAGTTAGCATACAGTTTATTCCTGGAGGACGTAATTCTGGTACATATATGACAGGTATATAGGTATACTTTGGAGCAATACAATTGGAAAGGAACTACAACAACATAAGCACTGGGTTAAAGAACAGAATGATATAGGTAAACTCTGTCCAAAACAATAAACCTTTGCAGAAAAAGAACTTTAAAAAGACTGAGAGAAAAATGCAGGACATGTATGTCAGAATGTATGAACTGGGGAGGGGTGAGATGAAGGGAAAGGGGAATATGTGTAAATTAAATTAAACTGAAAAATGATGTCTGAAATACACAAAACATCAGTAAAAGTATTATATTAAAAAAAGAAATAGATAATTCTCTTACAATGAAGCACAGATGCCTATGAAGCAGGTTTTGCAGTCCAGAAAGATGTGTAGATGTGTCTGTACAGAAGAAACACTGGGAAGCACTTGCTGGAGAAAAATGACAAAAAAGAACAAGAAGACCTAAAAAGTAGTATCAGATTATATCAATTTAGAAAAAAAAAATTAAAGAACCAAGTGATTCTATTGAGACTATTGATCAATGCCATGTGGAATACTTTAGTCAATTCTGATACATGACTCTTTGGGGCATTTTCCCTTTTCTATTCAATCAGCTATTCATTTAAAACATTTAAATTTATAAATATAATTTAGGAATCCCAGACTATTAAAAATTTGAATTTTGAATTTACAAATGTTTAGCAATGGGTGACTCTAATATGCCAATATACCTGAACAGAGGTTCAGTTTGACAAATAAGTGTAAAGAAAATACTACTTACACTGCTATGCAGAGGACTGAGGAGTTGCCTCTGTAAGTAAAGTGCTTGCTTTGCAAGGCTCAGGGCCTCTCTATCACCTAAGTGATGGCTAGAGGAGACAGAAGAATCCTGTAGGTTTTCTAGCAAGCTAGCCTTGCCAAAATGCTGACTCCAGGCCATGAGAAACCTTTTCTATAAAAAGAAAAATAAAACAAATAAGGTGCTGTGCAGCAGAAGAGTTTAGCCAAGGTCCTCCCCAGACCTGCAAAAGCATGCACATGTGTATGCACATGAGCACACACACGCACACACTGCTATGCAAAAGTATTAGTCAAATAACATGAATTCACACATGATATTGATTCAAGATTTCAATGTCAGAAAGTAAAATCTAATAAATAAAATATTACTTAATAATAGCTAAATCATTACTATTACTAATTCTATACAGTATTTTTTCTTTTTTTTTTTTTTTAGGTCTTTTCATGACAGGGTCTCCCTTTAGTCTCAGCTGGCCTGGAGCTCACTATGTAGATCAGGCTGGCCTTGGACTCACAGAGATCCTCCTGCCTCTGCCTCCCGAGTGCTGGGATTAAAGGCATGAGCCACCACATTGGCTAAAATTTTTTTTAAAGAAATGCTAGGTCTGTACCAGATGAAGTGGATGAGGGGTGTAGGGATTATGGAAATTAAAGAAAGCCTTCATGGGTGGCATTGCAGCTGAGCACAGTGCTGTGCAATAACTAGCTAGGTACCAAGAACATAAAGGCAGGTACAGTCTTCTGTACAGAGGACAAAATTCATTCTTTGGTAACTACCAGTAAGAAAATGCTAATTTCAAAGAGCCAGAATAGTTGACTATGAGACCTTAGTACATGAAAGAAATGATGAGGAGAGTCCTAGGCAAAGAGGATTGTACACCCATGGAGTCATGAAGGCAAAGGGAGAGAGCAGGTGAAGTGATTCTCAATGATTTAACCCTGAGCCTTCGTGAAGGGTTGGCAGGGATTGATTGACAGCTTTGGATATGATTAAGGCCAGAAAAGGGGAGCAGTCAAGACAAGGCTGTGACAGTGGAGGTGACAGGGAGGATCAGGAAATAATGGCATGTAGACCAGATAACACATGGAAAGAGGCCAAGGAAGAATGGAACAAAGCTTAGATTTTAGTTGAGTGATATTAATCAGTGCCACTTAAAAATAGAGAGTAGGTTGGAGGTAAGGAAAATGTGAATTTTATTTTGGGAATAAATTAATATCTGTAAGATATCATAATGGATTCAATCTGACTAAATTTTGAAACTGCAAGAAAAGACTTTGTTAAAAGCCATCTTATTATTTTGTTTTTGTATTATTTTAACAGGGAAATGTTTCCTGAAAAGCATGAAATACAAACAGGATTCAATTTTAACTTGCCCAGTGACATAAAGTTTATGTAAAACAAACAAAAAAGGACATTTATCTTACTTGATGATTTTTGAAAATTCTTGAAAAAATGTGTTTTTTTTTATTTTTGGAGAAAGGGTCTCCCTGTACCCCCAGCTGCCCTGGAACTCAACCACATAGACCAGGCAAGCCCTGACCTTTCAAAAACATCTGCTTTCCACTGCCTCCTGAGAGCTATGATTAAAGATGTGCACCATCATGCCTAGCTCTAGAAAGAATTTTTGGCATGATATTTTCCATTTACTATATTATTCACTTTTATCCATTTTAAGTTTTCATATTTCTGAGTTCTACTTCTTAACCAAAGGAAATAAAATTGAGCTTTATTCTTTAATTAATTTGTCTTAGTTTAAGATACACATAGAGTTAAAGCTAATTCTATGGGGAGAGGTATGTAGTGCTAACAAAGAAAAATAAATGTATAATTTTTTATCAAAATGCCATTGTTTACAGATTTGGTTACAAAGCCTGAGAATCTTGATTCTTTGTAACACTTAAGTTTAAAAGATACAAAATCTCTTTTTCCTAAGCGTACTAATTTTTCCTCTTCAAATGGCTACTTTTTTTTTTCTAAGAGATTTTGTTTTGTGCTGACAGAGATGGTATCACACACTCCCATGTACCAGAATCTAAATGCCACAATGTTGAGTGGGATATAGATGCAGCACATTATAAAAATGTCAATCCACTCTATCATCCAGGGACAGCCTTGTAAGAGCATTTTTTATGAAGTACTTACTCTTTATTGACTTTTAGTGAGCAAACAAAAAAAATGAGCACACACTTCCAAAAGTCATACTTCTTTAGATGACATTCATAAATTTTAAAAATTGTAGATAACATTTGAGCTCCCTGAACTATCCAGAAAGATATTTTTAAAGTCCAGCCTTGGAAGCCTACTGCCTTATTTATGAGTTTCTTTGCTTTCTGGGAGGCCCTGGGCAGGGTCCCACATCTTTTGAGCACTTACTATATGCAAACTCTACTTTAAATTTTCTTCATTAATTAGTCAAATTTTACAGATTAAGCAGTAGAGGTATTCAGAAGTGATTAATTTGCAAAAAGATATACAGCTTAATAAATGTAGTACTCAGAGAGTCCAACCAAAATCACCAGATCCTCACCCAAGCTTTCCTTAAATTTTAAGCTATTTCGTTTTAGTGCATTGGTTAAAATCATTATTTAGAAATGGGTAATTGTAGTTCTTGAACTGAGTAGCCAGGCTTTCTTAACTAACCACAAATAGGTCTAATAAAGGAGCACAGTATTCTGTATGGGGAATTCTGTTAACTGCTATAATCTCCTACCATTGACAGAAACGTGCCTTGTTGGAGAAGGTACTGCATTTTGTTCTTCAAATTGTTAATTCTCATCGAACTTTTACAAAATTTGCTCTGCTGATTTATTTAATGATCTGCCAAAACTGATAGGAGTTGCTTCAAATATCTTATCTCATGAAACTTCCAATTGCATAATAAACACATGGCACAAAAGATATGAGTCACTGACAAGAAGCCATCTGGAGGGACAGCTTCACCTTCTTGATTCAAGCATTGGGACTTGGGACAGGGATACACAAAGCACATGTGTTATCCTGTGTCCTAAAAATGGGGAAGGCCCCTATTCAGTTCTGGCTGTTTTCTTTCATGGGCTGCCAGCTTGTCCAGGCTTAACCTTTCGATCCTACTAATGAAGCACATGCAATTAGATATTTAGGTATTTAAACAGTATAATATATAGCCTTTCGATCCTACTAATGAAGCACACACAATTAGATATATGGGTATTTAAGCAGCACTAACCGTTATGGTAGGTTACTTTGTATAGACACATTGAGTTTGGATGGTAATGTCTAATCTAGCATGATTCGACATTTTTTTCTGTTCAAGTAGGGAGTTTTCGTGTGTTTATAACATCTCCTAACATTAGAGGATGTAAGCTGGTGTGACATCAGACCGTGGGTTAGTCCTCCAAGGAGAGCTCAATAACCAAGTACTGATTTTGGGGATAACAGACATATGCTGCCACTGCTGTCTGATCAGTATTTTCCCAGGCAAGATGAGGTGTAGCTGGTGCTGCGCGAAGGAGTCTTGCTTGACTCAGAGGAGACCATATTTGCTTTATATGTTTTAGTGGTTCTTTGGTACATTCTCTCTCTGTCGGCTATCCCAGAGACCATCTGTAATATCTTGCTAAGTGCTGGTCTCCATACACTTTTCCCATGTTTTATCAGGTTTCAACAGCAGGGCCCTTATCCTCTCTTCCTGCAGATATCCCATTTAGGAGGCAAGGAGCCTTTAACATTTGTTGGGGGGGATCTTCCCTGGCGCAACATTTTATCTCACAGTCCAGAACTGACTAGAGACCAAGACATCAGCTCCAGAGAAAGAGAAGTGTTTTGCTTCTCATCCCCTGTGGCCCCTTTTTTCCTAAGCCCTAGGTGAACCAACTGCGGGAAGAGTAGGTGTTGGGTAAGAATTTAAGAGGCTTCGTTTGGGGTAATGGTGTAAACACACAACAATATGAGACGGACACGCATGTGGAGCAACTGATTGAACAGACAAGCCACCGCCTTCGGCAGGATGGGGGTGGGGGGACCCATTAGCTTGGTGGGTTTTGGGCACAACTGCTTGCAAATTGGATGTTTTTACATGAAGGATGCTTGTACTCACAAGCATTAGCACTATTGTTAAAAAAAATGAAAACAAAACAAAACAAAAAACAGGAGAAAAGATGCAGAAAAACTTACAGCAAGAATGCACGATCTGCGATGTACGGTAGGGGTGGGGTGGGAAGGTGAAGGGAAGGGGATATATGCCTGAACTGAATTGGAAAATGATGTATGAAATACACAAAGCATCAATAAAAATAAATTTTAAAAAAATGCAAATAAAATAAAATAAAATAAAAATGTAAAAAAAAAAAATGGGGAAGGCCCTCCTCCTGCTGCCTAAAGTGCTCTCCATTAGCATTTGAAATCCTACTCTATCTCATTTACCCAGGGGACCTGTATATGGACTATGCCTTTTCATCGTGGTTCTAAGCATGCTTGCATATCTACACTATTTTTCTAGCCTCACAGACTAGCTCAGTCTGCAGGAGTCAAACTTCTTTAAAGCAAAACCTGTATTTTTACTCCCAAGCATCATTATAATAAGACAATAGCCTATTTTTTTTATTTTTGTAAACATTTTATTGTATTTTTGTGTACTTCGAACGGAACATCTCAATCTATTTTAGTCATCATTATACCCCCTTCCCATTGGCATCCTCACGTGGCTTCCCCCTGGAAATTCATACATTCTGTTGTTTGTAATAATGTTTATCCTGTCAAGTTAGTGAACTTGGACATTCCTCCGTGCAAGTTCATCCACTGGGGTCTCCTCAACCTATGTAGAGGCCTTCCCTTTAAGAATATCAGCTCTTCTTTGCCCAACAGTAATCTGCTCCCAATAATTCTTCTACTAATATTGGAGCTTGTTGCCAATTTCTACAGTTCTGTGCTGGGGACTTGTCTGCTTGAGTTTGCATAGGTATCGTGCATACTGACAACCATTCCTGTAGGTTCATGTAAGCAAGACCCCAGGAGCTTGTAGGATTCTATTTACATATGGCTATGCACCTCTTACCTGGCACTTAGTGCCCCCTCCTCCGCAATGGTCCCTAAACCATGGATGCATGAAATTTAACAGAGGATTCCAAGGACCCACACTCTTTCTGCTTTGGCCATTTGTGACCTTTTGTGTTCCCGGCCCTCTGTTGCCTGAGGGAACTTCATTCATGATAATTGAGATTCATTAGTGTCTTCTTTAAACTTTTTTCTATGTTCTATTAGCCTTAGGTGTAGAAGTTGCATCATAGATGTGCTACTTAAGCTTGGGCAATTCACAGACAATGTCTCTATGTGACCAGTTGTGGTACTCTGTAATAGTCTCTGGTGCAAAAGAAGCTTCTTTGATGAGTGGAGATTGGGCTTTTTGACTGTAAATATAAGGATACATATTTTGCACATAGTAAGAAATTCCATTTGTCTAGGAATGTGACAGTCTTGGGGCTTACTTATGATCTATGACATCCCTAACCATGTATATTTGTCAAATTTACAGTATCATAAGTTTCTTTCCACTAAGAGAGCTACAAGTCCAATTAGGTAGCTGTTGAATACCCCCAAGAAAAGTTTTACTACCACACACATGTCATTTGGTGTGCTAGTCATTGATGTGCTTATTTGGCCTAAAAGCTGGTGTTGGAACACCAATCGCTTGATATTCTCCCTTAGCAGCTTGCTTAGTGCTCTCCAAAGCTATGAGAACTACCCTTAAGTGGAAGTGGATATCAGGTCAGTTTAAGCTCCATTGCCCCAAATCCTGTGTCAGAAGTATGTCCCATCTTTAGAAATAGGGTCTCACCTTCAAGTTCTAGGAGGCAATCAAGGGCTGTGGCAATAGCCTGTGTAATTCATGGAGTCTCTTGCACTACCATGGCCAACAACTCAAAAGAAGTTTCTCCTGTCTGGCACTGTTTCTTGTTAAGTGGCTTTAGGGTATACATATGGACTCATGGAGAGATATTGTATGTGTAATCTGTCAATAGGTTGTTGGACTAATATGATTCCCCTGGGTTTTTATGCTGGGTAGGAATTACTTCTCCCTCCTTTCTCTCTCACTGTCTAACCCTCCCCCTATGTCCTCCCCACTTCTCCATTTATAATACACTATTTTCCCACTTCTTATTTTCTTCTATATCCAAAGTTACTTGGATAACCTCCCTCCATCCCTCCCATTCAAATATCCCCATTTTACCCATTTCTCCCTTAGTAACACCTGTATCCTCCCCTACTCTTCTTTTTCAGTTTCCCTCTTTCCCTTTAACACCCTGGTTACGTTCTATTTTCCTGATCCCCACAGTTACATCAGGATACAGAGTCACGTATAAGGATTTGGAGCTAGGATCCACATATGAGGGGAAACATAAGGCATTTGTCTGTGTTACATCACTTAGTATAACAGTTTCTGGTTCCATTCATTTATAATCTCATGATGTTGTCTTTCTTTACCACTGAGTAGAACCCTATTGTATAAATGTACATTTTCATTATCCACTCAACACTTGAGGGACAATTAGGTTGCTTCCATCTCTTAGCTATTTCGAAAGAGCACCAAGAAACATGGATGTATGACTAGGTCAGGTAGTAGAATCATTTTAGTCTTTTTAGAGTTCTCCACACTGCTTTCCATAGACATTGCACAAGTTTGCATTCCAACCAGCAGTAAATTAGCTTTCTCTTTCCCCACAACCTCTCCAGCATTTGGTATCCTTTGTTTTCTTGATCATAGCCAGCCTTACTCATGTAAGATGAAACCTTAAAGTGGTTTTAATTTGCATTCCCTTAATAACTAATGATGTTGAACAATTTTTAAGATGTTTCTTAGCCATCTTTATTTCATGTCTTGAGAAGTCTCTGTTCAGATCTTTAGCCCATCTTCTAATTGGGTCATTTGCTTTCTTGCTCTTTTGCTTTTTGAGTAATTTATACAGTCTAGATGTTAGACATCTGTCAGATGTATCACTGGTGAAGAGCTCCTCCCACTCTGTGGGTTTTTTTTCCTTCACTTATTTTTTTTTGTTTGTTGTTGTTGTTGTTGTTTTTGTCTTTTTGAGACACAGTTTTTCTGTAACCCCAGCTGTCCTGGAACTCACTATGTAGACCAAGCTGGCCTTGAACTCACAGAGATCTTCCTGGCTCTGCCTCCCAAGGGATTAAAGCTTTGCACCACCACACTCACTCTTCACTTCTATAATTGCTTCTTTTGCTGTATAGAGGCTTTAGAGTTTAACGAGATCCCATATGTCGATAGTTGACCTTAGCTCCTGAGTAACTACTGTCTGATTTAGAAACTCTGTTATAGAGGTTATCTCTTATAAAACTGGTAAAAACTCCTTTCTTTAATTGACTGATAGACATAGGAACTGTGAAAAGGATTATTCTCTATTCAGAACCAAATATAATACTAGAGTCTCTCTAAGCTGTGCATTTAAACAAAATATATTAATACAGGGGAGCTCTGATATCAGAAATGGATTATTCTGCCAAGGAGATGTTGGCCAGGGGATCCAAGCCCCCCACCAAAGGTAAAGGCTTCTTGCCTGTAAATTGGGATACCTGCAAGAAGAGAGGCAGTAAGGCCCTGCTGTGGAAGACCTGATGTAAGCATGGGAAAGATGTATTGAGACCACACTTGCAAGTGTACAGTTGGTCTCTGGTATACCAGAGAGTGCTACCAAAGGCCACTAAACCAATAAAGCAAATATTTGTCTCCTTGAGTCAAGCAAGACTCCTCTGTTGGCATCAGCCACACTTCACCTGCCTGGAAATACTGTGCAGCAGTAGCAGCCATATGTCTGTATATCCCAAATTTAATTGGCTATTAACTCTCTCCTTGGAGAAATAACTCACGGCTGATGCCCCAAGCTACATCCTCTAGTGGTTAGGAGATGTTATAAGCCACAGTAAGACCTTGTCATCTTTTACAGAAAAGCAATAGTTCATGGATTAGCATACCATCCAAACATCTGTGTCTATACCAAAGTAACCTACCATAATAATTAGTACTGTTTAAATATATATATATTTATTTATATATATATATAGATATATAACTATATATAATTGCCTTGCTTCATTAGTAGGATTGAAAGGTTATTTCTGAACAAACAGCCCATGAAAAGAAACAGCCAGAACTGGTCAGAGTCCAAAACGACATCCCCAGAGAAAGTAGACTGTTTTGCTTCTTGTCCACCTGTGCCCTTTTCTAAGCCTAGGGAACAATCTGTGGAAGAGGGGGCGTGGTAGAATGTAAGGGCTGCGATTGGGGTGAATGCTAAAACTACAGCAATAAAGACTGGATGCTTATTTAATCAACATGCTAGTACATACAAGCTCTTCCAGCTGGATGGTGGGACCCATGGCCTGTGTGGGTTTGGGCACAACTGCATGCAAATTGGTTTTACATGAAGGATGCTTCTACTCAAAACTTATTACTTATTGTTAAAAAAAATAAATACACTTCTTTAAATGGAAAAAAAAAGAAAGTCTTTTCCTACACTTGTCTTGTAGATTACTGTCAATGTTTTCTTCTGACATTTTCAGAGTTTCAGGTTTCACGTTGAGGTCTTTGATCCATTTTGAGTTGACTTTTGTACAAAGTGAAATGTAGGGGTTTGGTTTAATAATTCTACAAGTGGTGATCCAGTTCTGTCAGCACCATTTTTTAAAGATGCTGCCTTTCATCCACTGAGTGCATTTGACCCCTTTGTCAAATATCAGGTAGCTGAAATTGTATCTACTGAAGTTTGGGTCTACAATTTTTTTCCATTGTTCAACAGGTCTATTTTTGTGCCAGTAACATGCTGGTTTTTGACTATAGCTCTGAAAGATAACTTGAAATCTGGTATAGTGATCCCCCCCTGGATTACACTTTTTGCTCAGGGTTCTGTTGGCTATATGGGGACATTTATTTTTTCATATGAATTTTTGGACTTTTTTTTTCTACTTCTGTGGAGAAAGTCAGGGGGATTTTGACTGGGATTGCATTGAATATTACAATATATTACTTTTGGTCAAATGCTCATTTTTAATATATCACTTCTCATCTGAAGGAGGCAAGCAAAGCAAGCCTTCAACACTGTGAAGAGGCATTTGGGATTAACATTGGAATACAGGCAAAGAGAAACTCATATGCCAGGAACATGAAGAAGAGACAACATGGAAAAGGTGGAGGATAATTACACACCAGGCTCTACCAACCCTGTGGAAGATTCTGACAGTGGGATCCCCCTAGGGATGGCCCAGGACACAGATATTAAATGTACAATTGTGAACATACTTAAAGAAGTACGAGATTATAAAGAGCAAATCAAAGAATTAAGAAAGAGAATGAAAAACTCAAGAAGGACCTAGAGAGAGAGAATGACAAACTCAGGAAGGAAGTGGAAACACTGAAAAGATCCCATGTTGAAAAAGATAAGGAAACCAACCAGTGAAGCAAAGAGCTACAGGAAAAGGTTGAGAAACTCCAAAAGGAAGTGGAAATACTAAAGAAATCAGAAGAGAACATGAAAAAGGAAATCAAACACTTATCCAATCAAGAGGAAAGGAATGGAAAAAGCCTCCAGAAGCAGAATGGAGGAAGCAAAAAAAAAAAAAAAAAGGAAAGAATATGCAGACCTAGACAGATAACACATAACAACAAAAAATCTCAAGTAAATTTATGAAAAATTTAAAATAATACACAAAAAGGCATGAGGAACTGGTGGGACCACTATGAAAAGATCAAATTTCTTGGAATTATAGAATAGGAGGAAAGGTCCCAGAGAATGGTATTTGATCAGATCTTCACAGTAATGATGAATTTCCCGAAACTTAAAAAGGACAAACAATACAATACAAGAAGCACATAGAACTCCAAACAGACAGAGACCAGAAAAGAGACTCGCATATTTAGTTAAGACTCTGATTCCCAACAATGACAAAATCCTTATAAGCCACAAGAGAAAAAACAAACATGATCCTATAAAGGGAAACATTATCAGAATTACAACAGCACTCGGCCAGTGCAAACTATGAAAGCAAGAAGAACGTGGAGCAAAAGAATTCCAGTGTTAAAGGATATAGATGCAACCCAGGTTAAATACCCAGCAAAAAATGTTCGACTTGTTGAAGGAGAGAGAAAAATATTCCAGTGACATAAAAAGATTAAGAATACATGTCGAGAAAACAAGACCTTCAGAGAATACTTGATAGAATCAAAGAACAGAAGAAAGAGCCAATGCATCCCCAGGCACCATGCTGTCTATAAGAAAAGCATGTTACCTTTCAAGTACAGGCACCACCTGTTAAGTTGAAAGGATGGAAAAAAAAAATATCCAAGCAAATGGTATTCCAAAAGAAAGCAGGTGCTTGACATTTTTAATCCAGAACAGAAATAGACTATTCAAATAAAAGAAATCAGAAAAGACAAAACAAGGGTATTAGCACATTACTGTTGTTGTGATAAAGCATGACCCATGAACGCAAGGAAACTTATAAAGGAAAGTTTTATTTTGAGTTTAAGATTGACCATGTCCAGGGAATTAGAGTCCATTTGGTGGGAGGCATGCAGCTGGAGCTGGAGCAGCAACAACGAGTGTCACATCTCACAATGACGCAAAGGGAAGCTAGAGAGAGGGCAACTGTAGACCACAGAGGCTGTAAACTGCCCACTAAGCCTGGGCCTTCAGTGATCATACTTCCTCTAGCACAGCCACAGTTCTAGACCTCCAAAACACAGTGCCACCAACAAGGAGACAAAATGTCTGAATACTTAAAGCCTATTGAGGGACAGCTCAGTTCAAACCACCACACAAGGCCATTACATTTTTTTATCAAAGGACAACATCACAAGCAACGATGTCTCACAATTGTGAATACGCTACTACAATGTGCCCTAACTCTGGTGCAACAAACTTATAAAGACAATTCTCTAGAACCACAAGTCACACAGATTACCCCAGTAGCACGTCGGTAGTAGGGGACTTAGTACCCCGTACTGAACCCTTTGGACAGGTCTAAGAGACAAAGAATTAAAAGAGAGACATGCTTATAACTGAATTGATAATGATTACAGCACCAAATGGACCTCACAGACATCATAGAGAAAGTGTTCCAACCCTAAATCACCAGAGAACACTTCTACTCAGCACCCCAGAAGCATCTCCAAAATAGGACTAATAACTGGACACAGAAGAAACCCCCACAAAATGCAAAACAGATTTGAATATATTCCTGCATTCTATCTAGACCACAGTGCAATAAAACCTGCATATCAACCACGAGTACACGCCCTACTATCTACAAGAACACATGGAGACTAAACAAACACACTCCTTGAAGTAATAAATGGTGTCAAGGAAGAGATAAGACAAGATAATAAGCCATTCCTGGAAGCTGAACTGACAATGATAATTCCACGACAAAAAAACGCAGTGTGGATAGCTTTAAAAGCATCCTAGTGAGTAATTTTATAGCCCTGGGTGCCTACATATGAAAAACCAGAAAGAAGGGCACAAGTGAAGGATTCTCAACTACTGCAGCTTACAAAGCATCTTCAGAGCGAACAAAAGAACCGCTCAAAACGCCGCAAACAGATAGGAGAAATAACAAAAATCAGAGCAAGAAATCAATGAAATAAAGCAAAAGAAAACGAATACAAGAAAAATCAATGATCCAAAACAGTTGGTTCTTTGATAAGAGATTATGAAACAAGATAAACAAGACCTGTAACCTGGCAAAACTGGAGATCACCACTTGTACAAAATAAAACTAAACCCCTAACCTCGTCGCCGGTACAAATAGGCAACTCCCAGATGGATTAAAGACCGTCAACACTGCAAACCCAAACTCTGAAGGCGTAAAAGAAGAATGTGGCAGCAGACGTTCGAAGACCTAGGCAGTAGGAAAAGACTTCCTAAATCAGACAGCACCTGTCAAGAATATAAGGTTGACAAATGACAAATGGGCGCTCATTAAACTCAAAGTGCTTCTGTACATCAAAAGAAACAATCGAAGGAAGTGAAGAGAAAAACACAGAGTGGGAGGAAACCTTCACCACAATACATCTGACAAGCATTGATTTCCAGAATATATAATACTACTCAAAAAACAAGAAAAGAAAACAAATGACCGCACTCAATAGATGGAGCAAAGAGCTAACAGAGACTTCACAAGTGAGGAATTAGAGATGGCTGAGAAACATCTTATAAGAAGTGCCGTGTCATATGCCATCTCACCTTAAACTAATTAGGGAAATTAGCTAATTCAATAACCCTTTTAAGATTATCATCTTACCCCAAGTAAACTGTGGCGTAGGATCCAAGAAGACCACTTCACAGTAATGGAGCTACCAAGTGCTGGAGAGGTTGTGGGGAAAGGGGAACACTCATCCACTGTTGGTGGCGATGTAAACTCGTACAGCCACTATGGAAAGCAGTGTGGAGAACCCTTGGAAGACTTGAAATGAACTCGCCACCTGACTCAGCCATATCACTCCTGGGCATGTACCCACAAGTCTCATCTTACTGCAGAGATACATGCACACCCATGTTTATTACAGCTCTCTTCACAATAGTAAGGAGCTGGAACCAACCCAAATGCCCCTCAACTGATGAGTGGATAGCGAAAATGTGGTACATCTACACAATGGAGTTCTATGCAGCTGTAAAGAAAGATGACATCATGAGCCTTGCAGGTAAATGGCTGGAGCTAGAAGATATCATGCTGAGTGAAGTAACACAGTCCCAGAAAAACAAAGGAGGAATGGTATCACTCATCTGTGGATGCTAGCACCAATTACCTAATTGTATGGCAAACTGAGCAACATCAATGTGATCTGAAAACAACTGTGCTCTTATATTGTGAATCCCTTAAAATATAATAAATAAATTTTAAAAAATGAGCTTACCACCTGACCCAGTCATACCACTCCTGGGTATATACCCACAAGACTCATCTTACTGCAGAGATACATGCACAGCTATATTTATTGCAGCCCTGTTCACAACACAAAAAACTGGAACCAACCCAAATGCCCCTCAACTGACGAGTGGATAGAGAAAATGTGGTACAACTACACAATGTAGTTCTATGCAGCATAAAAAAAGACAGCATCATGAACTTTGCAGGTAAATGGATGGAACTAGAAGATATTATGTTAAGTGAAGTAACACAGTCCCAGAAAAACAAATGATGAATGGTATCCCTCATCTGTGGATACTCCACCAATAACCCAGTTGTAAATATTTCTTGTTTGGAGTGATGCATATTGGAAAGAACAACAACACCAACAACAGAAAAGACTGCATGAAAGAAGTGACTGAAACAGTGAATCTGGTGGGGCAGGAGTGTTGGGAGGGGGACATGGGTCTATATTTGATTAATGTATATTTAATTGATGTGAGTTTAACAGGTATCTAAATTTACCCAAGCTTTGTCTACATATTATATGTTATTTTAGGACTTAGTAAATGTAAAAAATGTCTATATTAAACAACATTGGTTAAAAGATTTTAATAAAAATGGTAATACATTTAAGGTAATTGGAAATATAAATTGTCATCCACGTTGTTTTACTTATAATTTTTATAACAACAACTTTGGGGTTAATGTACACAAATGTCCTCTACATTTTTTGTGTTGTACAGTATCATTTTGTAACATTTTCTTTTACTTGTAGGATAATTTAACTAAAGGAATTAAGTTTGCTTCCCAAATTAACAATATATAGTCAATGATAAACAGCTTGGGTAAATTTAACGAAAAATTTACACCTTGATTCCTGCCTATAAGTATGTGTAGTGCAACTGCTTTTTTGAGAGTCATGGGTCAAAAAATAGAAACATAAAATAAAAAAGTGGGGATACAGTTATATATTAAACCTTTTGTCAAATTTTTCAACTTAAATCTTAAAACTATGGGAAAAGATTTGCATGTTCCCATAGGTCAAAACGTCGCCAACTTAATGGCCAAGAAAGAAAAGATACAGCTTTGCATTGTGCAGGATGTACCAAGAAATACCAGTGGAAAAGTTGGCCCATCTAAACATTAAAAGGATGAAAAGCCTCAGATTGCTACAGGCATCAAACATTTCCATGGATCCTATTTGTAACAACTGTTTATAATGTGTCCTAATGAACTTTACCTTCCAGGTGCCGCCAAGCTTTAATATGAGAGACTTTCTTATTTCCTTTTCATAGAACAAAGAAAAACATGATGGTAATGAAGTCATTCCCTAACTGTAAATTAGAGCCAATTGTTATAGAGGTAATCTCTTATAAAACCAGTATAACTGTATTCTTTAATTGACTGATAGACATAGAAACTGTGAAAGGATAATTCTTTATTCAGAGCCAAATATAATATTAAAAATCTTTATAAGCTGTGTAATTAAGCAAAACATATTAATACAGGAGAGCTCTGGTATCAGCAATGGCTTATTCTGCCAAAGAGACGTGGGCTAGGGGGTCCAAGCCCCCCCCAAAAAAGGTAAAGGCTTTTTGCCTGTAAACTGGGATACCTGCAAGAAGAGAGGTGGTAAGGCCCTGCTGTCGAAGAACTGGCGTAAGCATGGGAAAGATGTATTGAGACCACACTTGCAAGTATACAGTTGGTCTGTGGAATGCCAAAGAGTGTTACCAAAGGCCACTAAATCAATAAAGCACATATTGGTCTCCTTGAGTCAAGCAAGACTCCTCCATCAGCACCAGCTACACCTCACCTGCCTGGAAATACTGTGCAGTACTGGCAGCCATATGTCTGTATATCCCAAATCCAATTGGCTATTAGCTCTCTCCTTGGAGGAATAATTCATGGCTGATGCCACAAGCTTACATCCTCTAGTGGTTAGGAGATATTGTAAGCCACAGTAAGACCTTGTTATCTTTTACAGAAAAGCTATAGTTCATGGATTAGCATACCATCCAAACATCTGTGTCTATACCAAAGTAACCTACCATAATAATTAGTACTGTTTAAATGCCTGTATATCTAATTGCTTATGCTTCATTAGTAGGATTAAAAGGTGATTCCTCGATAAACTGCCAACCCATGAAAGGAAACAGGTTGAACAGATCAGAGTCCAATACGACATTTCCAGAGAAAGTAGACTGTTTTGTTTCTTGCCCACTTGTGCCCCTTTTCTAAAGCCTAGGGAAAAATCTGCAGAAGAGGGGGTGTGGTAGAATGTAAGAGCTGCCATTGGGGTGAATTGTGAAACTACAGCAATATAGACTGGACTCTTATTTGATCAACATGCTTGTACATACAAGCCCCTCCAGCTGGACAATGGGGATCTTGGCTTGTATAAGTTTGGGCATAGCTACTTGCAAATTGGTTTTACATGAATGATGCTTGTGTTCATTACTTATTAATTATTAAAATGAATGAAAAAAATAAAATAAATTTTAAAAAGAAATAAAAAAGCTCTTTCAGTGCGAGGAAATCCTTGGGTGGTACTGTAAATACAGCTAAATACACACGACTGGAGAGGTCATAGATGATAGAGAAAACCCTATCTCTATCATATCTCTAGATAAATTTCTTACTATCTGCTAAATATGGATTCTTATATTTTCAGACAATTATACTATACACTCCTCATCAATTTAGTTTATTTTTGTAACAGATAGAGACCATTACAGAGTTCAACAACTGGTCATGCAGACAGAATATATGTCTGAGAGATTCCCAGTCCTAAGTGACACACCTACAATGGAACCTCTATACCTAAGTCTCATGGAAAATATTGGAACAGGGGGTAAAGAGAAAAGTAATACATCCCACAACTGTCATCAGTGAAGTTTCCTCATACAACAGAGTGTGGTGCACACAGAAAGCCACACCAGGCTAAGTCTTAGTGAATAAGAGACTGCAGAATGCTCTTCCCTGCATAGAACTCCTGTATTAAACCTCAGCCACCCACAGCTCAGGGACCATTGCAGAAGAGGGGCGTGGAAAGATTGTAAGATCTAAGGTTTATGTATGAACATAAGTTAACAGCTTTTAAGGCCACTGGGAACTTGCTCATCTGAACTTGCAACAATGGCAACAGCATAGACAAATCCTATGCCAACCCAATCAGATAAAATCCAGCATGGAACAAGGGAAATGGGCAGCAGACCTCAACCTTAGACAAAGAGCTATTGTTAACTGATTATTGCTAGGTTAAGTCGAGTATATCTTTATGGGAGTGACTCTAGGTAGGCTGGCCAGACTCCAGTAGATGAACTTGTACTGGGGGACATCTGGTTATAAATGCTTATCTGGAATGGACTTAACATATATGAAAGAATGAAGGAAATCCTGTGGGAATGGGCTGTAGGGGTGTGGATGTAGAGGAGCTCTAAATTTGATTAATATCTATTATATGAAATGTACAAAACTCAATAAAATATATTTAAAAAACAAGTGGTTTGCCACAGTGGTATATTTTACATTTGCAGCAAAGTGAACATTTGAAATGGGAGATCTACTAATGGACTTGAGATAACTTTTCTAATTCCAATCAAAATGTTGTATTCAAAAAGAAATCTTTTAATAGAGTAGTAGAGTCATGTTTGCATTAGGAAGACAGATTATCTTGGTGTAATTTTCTCTTCTGGAATTTCCTCTAGAGTTTAATAATTCCTTCCTTTTCTGGGTCACCTCAGAAAATTGAACATACAGAAAATGGAATCGAGTTGTAATTTTCATCTTCAACATTAATATTCCAGGAGGAAATTTGCATTTTCAGAGAAAAAAAATAAGCTATCTCAGGTATAAAATTTGTCTTTCACAGTGTTTGGAGCAACTGAAGATTTATGTAACATTTCAACTTCATTAGAAAAGGTCAAGAAGATGGAAATACTATTTAAATTCTGAAATGACTAGAAGCTATAAATGGTATTGTTTATTTATTCTGTCAGGTAACTCAACATAGGAAAATCAAATGAGGCCTGAGAAAAGCCATCCATCTATGAGTTAGAGAACCTGGGATTGTCTGTAGGCCTGGCCTTGCTTATAGTTTAGGGGACTGTCATACTCTGTAAGCCTTCTTTGGTCCTTAGCACCTCCTCTGTGAAATGAGCTGAAGAAATTAGAATATAACTCAGGTCCCTTTCAGTGTGGATAATTCATTGTTTTCCTTTCTGAACTAGTCTACATGTGACCTGGAGGAAATTATAGTCAGTGTAAAATTATTGTGTAAAATAATTTTAAAGTCAGAAAATTAAACAAATATTCTATATCTGTCAGATAGAGAATACTAGGTGCAGGGGTATAGCAGCAAGCAAATAGCATTCCTCTCCTCACACTCCTCCCTTTCTAATTTGTCTTAATTGATACTTGGAAAAGAAGGAGCACTGCATAGGAAGTTTGCTTCAAATTAACATTTTTATTTCCTTTCTTTTTTTCTCAAAGTACAGGAAAGTAAAGCAAAATCCGTGATGTGGGGATTAACTTTAGGAAGATTACAGTAGGCACTAATATTTGGGGAACTGGGAAGAAGGAAGTACACTAGTTGTCATTAAAAATGGAGAACAAAATACTGAGTGCGTTTGCATGTGTTTTTATCCTGGTTCTCGGAACTTAGAGATGGGGGATCCCCAGGAATCACTGGCCAGGCAATCTAGCCTAGATGTTCACCTGTACACCACCTACCTCAAAAGGATGTGGATGGTATTCCTAAAGATGAACCTAGAGTTTACTTTTAGCTTAACACACACACACACACACACACACACACCTTCGTTTGCATTCACTTACACATATACATGTATTCCCCTCACCCTGCCACATGCACTCACACATACACACACACACACACACACACACACACACACACACACAATGAAAACTGAAAACAAGTAACTCCATGACTGATTCACTTTACTCTTCAGGTCCTGAATTCTTGTTCCCTTTCCATAATATGTTCTGTCCTAGATTAGAGTTCCAGTGTCATTAAAGTCATTGTATACTGCTTCTCTATATGGATATGCTTTTCTCCTGGCCTGAACTATGGTGGGAAGATGGATGTGCCTGATAAATTTTTTGTTGGACAGAGACTAGTCTTATGCTCTAATTCTATCCAAAATGTCAACTTTAAAATACAATATTTTTTACTGATTCTTTTAGAATTTTAAATAATGTATTTGGATAATATTTAGACTCTATTTTTTGTATAATATTTAGACTATTTTTTTTAATTTTTTATTTATTTTCATATGTGTATGAATGTACTGTCTGCATGCAGGTTGGTGCACCCGTGTCATGCAATGCCGTGGAGGTCAGAAGAGGGCGTCGGATTCCCCTGGAACTGGAGTTAAAGATGGTTTTCAGCTGTGATGTGGGTGCTGGGGATCGAACCCGGGTCCTCTGCAAGAGCAGTCGGCACTCTTAATCGCTAGGCTCTCTCCAGCCCCTATTTAGACTATTTCTAAAGGACCATCACATCTCATTTATGTTCCCCAAATGCTTTTAAGTATGGCCCACCCTATCCTGAGTCTTCCTTTCTTAGCAGCTGTCAATTGCCCACAGCTTCTCAGCTAGTGCCAGGGCTTTTTGCCCACTTCCCCCCTACCTGATGGTTTTTGTCTGGCTTGGGTTTGCTCAGGTATTGTGCATACTCTCACAAGCACTGTAGGCCCCTATGTATAATTGATTTGTTACTGGAAAACATGGTTTCTTTGTATTGATCTAACACCTCTGGCTCTTAGAATCTTTTCCCTCTTGCCTTTGGGACAAACAGAGGAGAAAAGCCTTAAAAGAATTAGAATTGAAGGAGATCGTCATTGATGGGACTTTTAGACATTGTGCATATAACTAACTGGCCCAGATATGGATTTTAATTTTCTTTTTGTTGTATGAGTTGCTTGGTTTCCAGGTTCAGCTTGAAGGAGGCACTTTTTTGCTATGGCTCTTGAGAATCGCTCTTCTGTACTGATGTTCTCCAGCAGTGTGAGCTTTCAGGACTCTTTTCACATTTCTTTTTAACTTATCAATATCACTGTTGAAATGCTCGGGAAAGTGTGATCTCCTGCCAAGCAAACTCATCCCTAGAACAAAAGCTGTAGATCAGGATATGAATGTAAGTGTGACCAGCCCCCAGAAGAGCATGTTGGCTTTAGCTTTCACTGATGAGCATGCAGAGAGAGTACCTGCCATAAGCAGAAAGAGTGGACCCGTGTTTTCTTATCATTTTCTGTGAAGTTGATGTAGTCAGTAGGCAGGGTATCTTTTCAATTGTTAGATCAAATGAGAATAGCGTGACATATTTCTGTCCCACATTCCAGTTCTGTAAAGCAAGTGAAAGAAGTGATCTGAAATAGGACCCTTGACAGGGAGTTCCAAACCCAGATCCTGACTTGAGATAAAAATATCACCATTTATGCTCTTTACATGGGCAGCTTGCATTGAAATAAAGACTCTAGTTTTCTACCCTATGCCATGTGAACAGAACTTTCAAAGTGTAAGCAGCACACATACAGAATGGTGTAGAAGCTATAAGCATATAGTGCACTGACTCATCTATTGTAATGTAATGTGTAAACGCACCTAAGTCTAAACAAAGCCATCATGGGGCACCTCCACATCTCTCTGTGTCTCTTTAATTCACCCCCTTTACCCCTAATGCAACCACATCCCGACTTCCATCATTTATTTTGCTTTATTTATTTATTATTTTAATTTTATATGCATGAGTGTATTGTCTGAATGTGTGATGTGCACCCGTGTTGTGAAGTGCCCATGGAGGTCAAAAGTGGTGTCTTATCCCCTGGAACTGGAGTTACTGACAGTTGTTAGCCACCATGTGGGTGCTGGAATTGAATCCGGGGCCTCTGCACAAGCAGTCAGTGCTCTTAACCACTAAGCCATCCCTCCAGCCCCTAGATTTTCAACTTTATAAAAATAGAAATATGCTATATATTCTTTCTGTTTCTTTTTTTTTTCCTAACCATAGTATTTGTGAGATTCACATATGTCAGTTTTGGTGGAAGTAATCCGTCAATCAGCCTACATTCTTTCAGGCTTGCAATTGCAGTTAGTAAGGCAAAATTCCACAAGCTCCAGAGCTTTGGCAGCTAAAAACTCTTCGATATTTGAGAAAGCCAAAAATGCAAAGAGGTTAATGACTCTCCAACAAATTGTAGCAATCAGCAGGGCTTACATGTGAACTGCCTAACTCCTTACTCCTATTGCTGCCTTGTCTCATTTCACTCCTCTTCTAGTAATATGGACCGGATAAATAACCTGGAACTGTATTTTTTTTGTCTTTTAGAGACAAGGTCTCTCTGTAGCTCTAGCTGGGCTGGAACTTGCTATCTAGATCAGTCTGGCCTCCATTTCACAGAGATCCACCTGCCTCTGCCTCCTGAGTGCTAGGATTAAAGACATGAGCCACCACACCTGGATTTTTGGACCTGTATTTGTATCTTTTGGTCTTTTTCTGGGAACTTGAGCTGATGCATAAACATCGATAATGTTCTTTCCAGGTGAAATGTTAGTTACATCAATATGCCTTAAATTATTTACATATTACTGTCAGGGGATATTTGTATTGTTTCTAATATGTGCTATTGGTACAATATTGAAATGATATATAAAAATTTATAGCTCTTTAAGTGTATCTTTTGGTAACTTATCACTTTGGAATTTCCAAAAGACAATGTATGTAATATATTCAATATTAGAAGATGATAAACTATTTTTTCAAGATAAACTATATTTCAAAGTATACCACCATCAGCATTGTACAAGAATTCTAGCTGCTTCTCATTTTTGTTAATATTCATTATCATGTGTCCTCTTCTTTCTTTTCATGTACTGAGGAAAGTCCCATGAAGTTATTGTAAGAAGGGAATCATTTGCAAATCATGAAACACTTTCTGCTGACACTTGCCGTGGACCTTGAGCTTCCAGAGATGTAAAAAATCTATTATTTACACATGATGTGTATTCTTTTGTACTCTAGGTGACTAATAAAGACTTTGATACTGAGAATTTGAGTCACATTTTAACAAATACCTAAAAATGCCTTTGGAACTGAATGATGGATAGAGGACAGAACAATCTGACAGAAAAATCTGAGTTGAGAAAGAAATGCAGTAGAGATAAAAATATTAAAGGTGCATGCACTAGAGTGCATAGCCAGAAAGAAAATAGATCTGGAAAGCATCCCTTCATCTTCATATAGAATATGTATCACCATGAACAGAAACATGGTATGAATGTGGACATTAAATATCATTCTGGTGAGGTTTGAAATGGGATAAGGAACAGTTTAGCCAGTTTCCTTGGCTATCTGGAATCTGAGAGTGAGATCCTAACAATGTATGTGACCAGAGTGTGAGATCCTAACAAAGAAGATGATTTGAGTTGTAAATTTGGATTGTGTCAAGAAGAGGGTGGTGGCACATGCCTTTAATCCTAGTACTTGGGAGGCAGAGGCAGGCAGATTCCTGGGAGTTCAAGGCCAGCCTGGTCTACATAGTGAATTCCAGGACAGATGGAGCTACAGGGAGACCTTGTCTCAAAAAAGACCAAAAAAAAAAAAAATTGCATTGTGTCAAAAGTTAGTCTTGACAAGCCAGTCATTGATTTATGTCTAGGAATTTGTTTTTCCTTGCAAAGTCTGTCCTCCACATAGTATAGACATCAGTATCTTAAAACATTATAAATAAAGAAGATAATTGCAGCACACATTTTGTGCTTGGATTGAAGTGATTTCCATTTAGTTTTGAGATGGGCAGTGAAGTTTTGCTTTTGAAAAATGTATTGCCGGGCATGGTGGTACACGCCTTTAGCCTTTAATCTAGGCACTTGGAGGCAGAGACAGGCAGATCTTTGTGAGTTCAAGGCCAGCCTGGTCACACTGAGTTCCAGGACAGCTGGGGCTACAGGAAGACCCTGTCTTGAAAGACAATATTATAATTAATATATATAATATAATATTTATAATATGTTATATATATAACATTATATATATATTGACTTATCTGCAAATACTCTGTCTTTCATATTTCATTCATTTCTATGCTTCTTACACCATTTGATAAGTTGGTAGTCTTAAAAATTGACTCATTCAGGCTGGAGAGATGGCCTAGTGGTTAAGAGCACTGACCACTCTTACAGAGGACCCAGGCGATCCCCAGCACCCACATGGCGCCAAGAACCGTCTGAAACTCCAAGTCCAGGAGAACTCCCGTTCCAGGGAATCCGATAGCCTCTCTGACCTCCACGGCATTGCACGACATGGTGCAGAAACTTGCATGCAGACAGTACACTCATACACATACAGAAATAAAAAAAAAAAAATTAAAAAAAAATTGACTCATTCTTAGCCAGGCGTGGTGGCCCATGCCTTTAATACCAGCACTTGGGAGGCAGAGGCAGGTGGATCTCTGTGAGTTCAAGGCCAGCCTGGTGTACAGAGTGAGTTCCGGTTCTGCTGGGACTAAAAGGGAGACCCTGTCTCAAAAAGATACAAAAAAATTGACTCATTCTTTTTACATATTTATATTGTAAGAAATGTTATTATTGTTATATTTCTTTTTATCTGAAGTTTTGTATCTTGACACAAGTTAGTTGCTGTGTATGGGTTCCCATGGTGCAGGAGGTGGAAGAGAAGTAGACATGGGTGGTGGGATGGCATTAATTCAGGAAGGTTGTCCAGAGAAAGGAACAGCTTGAACCATTTCTCAACCGTTTAGCCACCATTGCAGAATGGAGAAAGGGGCCCTTATGTGAGCTCCAACAATGGTTTATGCATTGATCTATTATCTATCTATCTATCTATCTATCTATCTATCTTCTATTTACTGATCATCTATCTACCTACCTATATATTTACTTGTCTATCTGTCTATCTATAGATATATTTGCTGTAAACTCTTTAATTCTGAGTAATGAATATCTTAGGTCACAAAGAATCATTATGCTTGTAAGAAGCTATTTGACAAAACAAAAATCTTAATAGTTGTGTTTCCCCTGATGTGAGTTAATTTTAAATTTAACATAAAATGCATACTAAGCATATACTATTTGTACTTAGAAGTGTTTACCAAACATACAGCTTCTTCCCAGAGGAAGTATAGTATGCTAATTATCCACTAGAGTTTCTTTTATATTGAAATCCCCAACAACATGATCTGTAATGGAAGTTGTCAATCTAGAGAAAGAAGCCAATTTAAAATGCATTAATAGGAAAAACAACAGCTGTTATAAATAGTGCTTCATATGTCTTTTGAGGAAGGTTATAAATTGCTCCCAAGACTGAAAGGAGTTCTGAATACAGCAAAGCTTCATAACACACCCAGTCAAATTTCATTTCAATTCAGTTTTGCAGCAATACATTAGTGCTCAGTGACTAACACATCCTGGTTTGGTGACAGAGCAACCTAACAACATAAGTGTTCACAGTGGATCATGCAAATGTCTGTCATTAAAATCAAGACCACAAATTAATTTTTCACTTTAGAGAGCCTTTTGCTTTTTATAGCATATTCTGAATCCTTACACATATAATAATTAACCACTTATCTTGTAGTTAATCTGTGGTTAACTTTAATAATTCCAAACGTAATCATGATAAAAATGTGTTCAGGGGAGAGAGAAAATATAGCCATAAGCCACAGAGGTTTTGTTCTTAAGGGAGATGTGGGAAAGTGTTCTAAGAATTTAGTAGGGGCTGGAGAGATGGCCTAGTGGTTAAGAGCACCGACTGCTCTTGCAGAGGACCCGGGTTCGATCCCCAGCACCCACATGGTGGCTGAGAACCATCTGAAACTCCAATTCCAGGAGCACTCCAGTTCCAAGGGAATCCAAAACCCTCTTCTGACCTCCGCGGCATTGCAGGACACGGGTTCACAGACCTGCATGCAGACAATACATTCGTACACACAGAGAAAAAAATAAAAATAATAATAATAACATAAAAGAATTTAGTGACCTAGAGTCCTTCATAAAATGAAGGTTTCCTGCCGGGCATGGTGGCGCACGCCTTTAATCTTAGCACTTGGGAGGCAGAGGCAGGTGGATCTTTGTGAGTTCAATGCCAGCCTGGTCTACAGAGTGAGTTCCAGGACAGCTGGGGCTGTAGGGGAACCCTGTCTCGAAAAGACCAAAAAAAAAAAAAAAAATGAAGGTTTCCTTAAACACATTTGGTTATCTATTTTATATCCAAAATCTTAATTTGTTATGGACTATAGTAAAGTAGAATTTCATCAAAATTCACTTCTTAGATTTTTGGCTACAGAGCGTTATCTGATGGCCTCCTCTACTGACCCAGTAGATCTGATACTGCCTTTGTGCTAGGGTCAAATTTCATGTAAGCTTCTCTCAACCAATGACTGAGATTAGTGAAGGTTCTAAAGCAAGTCCATTATTCCAAGACAATACAATCCTCTCAGCTGTGCCTCTGGATCAAGGACTTCTGTCTAGTTTGCTTCTCTGTTGCCCCGACCTGCAGGACATACAACAGAGGTCGACGGCCTAGAGGAGAGGATGAGGGGACAAGAGACACAAAGAACGGACAGCAAGACAGGATTTCTGATCAAGCTGACCACGTTTTATTTTTGAGCAGGGTTTATATAGGATTTGGACGGGGTTAGGGTCAAAGGAGGAGGAGGCAGCTTGTGTGAGATGGGGCGACTTCTGGTGTAGCCAATGGGCTTTTGCCACATCATGAGTCTCTAGGCAGAGTCCCATTTTGACCTAAGTCTGCTGAGTCACTCAAATGCGGAAGTGACTCTGAAGACAGGTCCTGAAACTCTAGTCAGGCTTGAGGGCCTAAGAAAAGGAACTCCTTGGCTCCCCACATGACAGGCCCAAGGGACAGGGATAGAGGCCTGATCCCCCCGGTTGGATTTGAGTGGTGCACTGGGCAAGGGACCTCCCCAGATTTACCTGGGAGGGGGCTCTCCAGCCTCTCAAGGTGTCTTTTTCCTGAGGAGAGGATATGAACAACACCAACCTCTATGCAATCAGGCATTTCCCTCAGGGAACCCAGAATGGGCCACTAGTGCCCTTCCCTTGCAGTACCTTGTCTCACATTCCCATGGGTGTCAGTTTTACTCAGTGGGCCGGCCTCTGGGATGCTCACGCTGGAAATATCATTATTGGGAGGAGAGCCTGCACCATCATATGGACGACGCTGGGAGTAAAAGGAGTCCTCCTGGGCCAACTGTTGATAATGGACCTGGATGGGTCGTGCCATGAGATCATCAATGCGGCGCTTAATGAATCGAATAAGTTGACTGAAGAGGAAGGGATCCAGAGATAAGACCAGAAGCAGCCCTAACAATGGGCCAATAAAGGGGAGAAGGAAGGGGAGAAGTCCATTCCAGGTGGACCACATGGGACTGTAGAAGAGTGCCTTTCGTCTTCGCTCTAGTTCTTGTTGGTTTTCTTGAATGTGTCCTCTGATACCTGATTTGTTAGTGTAGAAACAGCATCTCTCCTGTAGGGCTAAGCAGATTCCTCCCTTGTCTGTCCCTTATGGGTGCATTCAGCATAGGTGCCATAGCAGGAGGAGTGCATCTCATGGACAAAGGTACAGTCGCTAGGACATTGTCCATCTGCAGGTGGGAGGAGAGGCTTTGGATGATGTACACATTCCCACATAGGGCGGCAACTGCCGCCTGTCAATCCAGTCCAGCAACGTAATAGGGAGAGAACGTGCCACAGTCAACGGAGGAGAAGTACGCACCCATAGGGGCGGCCACATACCCGCCTTTGCATTGACAGGCAGTGGTAGCCTGGAAAGACTGTCCCCATGGGTTTCTTGGAGACCTGCATGGATGTAGGGGGAATGAAAGACAAACCAGAAGGCAGCCAGTAGGTAATTAAGTCTTCGTGGGGGGTCTCATCATCAGCACCTATTTTCTCTGATAACCTATTTCATTTTCTTTTCTTTAGATTATGGTTTCCTGTTGGGGTGTTTAAAACCACACAATTAGAGCAGATAAATAAAGTTTGTTTTGGTGTTAAGGTCAGTTGAGGTTCTGGTCCTTAAGTGGTCACTCAGGCCTTGTGCCTGGCTCTCTTCACCAGTTCCTTCTATGTGAGGACAAAGTCAGGCCTTGCTTGACCAGAGCTTACCTTTGAAACATGAGGAGTCTCTCCTCTATATGGACTTTCCTCCTTTGACTGGACACTGGCCAGATGAAGTCCTTTTAAGTGAATCTCCAAGACTTCCCTGGCTCGGGATGACTGGTGACTCGCTGCCACAGGACATGCACAAAGTTGCGGATGCAGGACCCTAGGACCCAAGTCGACCTCAGAGGGTAGGGACCAAAATATTGTCCCATCAAATCCCTCTTGCCAAATCAGATTGGACCTTTAAGTGTGGTTGCTAAACCTCCAAGAGGATTGTTTGAATTAATTTGGTACATTAATTACCATACAACTCCTAAGTAAAGCTTGAACATTGACTTAAGCACTGTTAATAAATTCTTAATTGCTGTGGCAAAAATATTCTGACTAATAATAAAAGCTCATGGTAGGAGCCTGGTAGTGGCTGCAGCACAGGCTAGGAAAGGATGCTATTACTTACTGGCTTGTGTTGCTGGCTCATTTTAAGCCTATTGTATAAACGAATACTAGAATAGCTGCCCAAGAATGGCATTGCCCACAGAATAGTAGGGAAGGCCAAGTCCAATGAAGGCATTATTGAAGAGTCTTCCATCAGTTCAGGTATATCAAGTTGGACATTAAACATCTCAATGCAGTAAGAGTCCTAACAATTTGTTTCTTAAAGGTTTGACTGAAAAGTTCATATTAGGTACTCAAAGTACACATGAGTTTAAACCATGCAAAGGCAAAGTTATCTAACAACGATAGGCCATGAAACAAACCAGATATTTAAAGGTTAAAAACAGTACCTTCTAGGACTATCTCAAATGAGGCCATGTCACTTGTCCCCGATTTTGAATTATAGCTTTGAAGGAGGAAAAAGGAAGGGTGGGGGGGCAATTGTCACATATCAGCAGCGAGACAGATCAAGTAACTACTAGGGCCCACGCCGATTAGGCGTTACAGTTCGGACATGATACCATGTGGTGGTCCAACCGACGTAAAGACACGAGCATTTCTCGCTTAACAAAATATTAGAAAATGTAACATGTGCAAAGAATACAAGACAGGATTATAGCAAAGACGAATTTTAAGTGATGTATGGGTAGAGCCAAATATAGTCTGTTCAGCTTGAGGCTGTAACTGGCTATAAGCAGTAAACGTACCATAGGTAGGCTGAGAACACAATTTCTTGTGATACTGCCATTTAATTACATTATAGAATTCTTTTAAAAGTGAACAGTAAAATTCATTGCATGACACATTATAAATAGAGTGTTCTATATAAATACATTTGGCCGATGACAATTGTAAAGGTTGTGCGTAAGCAAAGGCACATGGCATTGTAATCGATACAGAATTGCTTTAATATGCTGTGTAACAATGTCATACACACACAATTATGCACGAATGCTCCTTTAAGGAGATTGTTTTAACTGAAGAAACACTATTAGAAACAATTATTTCAAAAACATGCAGCTCTGACTAATTGTGTTGCCAAGGCTGAGATGACATCTTGCAGCTTTGGTTTTAAAACTATGATCTCATTGAAATACATAGTTTAACACGTGATGGAAAACAGAATTATATATATAATAATTAAAGAACGACAATATCAAGGTACTTAGGCCTGTTTTCATGGATAGGAAGAGGATGCAGGGCGAAAGCATGTGCACACACTGTCAAGGTCGCAGCAGTAATGAATGAATCCAGGGATTTTTATTTTGTAAAAAGTGGTCTCCTCGGTCCCAGGAAGGACAGTTACATAGCACAGAGAAGAAAAAAATAATTTTAGTGAACTCGTAAGGGTTAAAAAATCAGGTCTTCAGATGTCTGGAAACAAGAAAAAAGCTGGAA
>VZQC01010064.1:3062786-3230412 GCA_009823505.1 Rhizomys pruinosus | reverse complement strand
TTCTTAATCTCAGACACAGGGGCTGGTATCCCAAAGCAGACAAAAATGGATTTCTGAATAAAATGGGGTATATAAGGAAAAAACAATAGAATGGAAAATGCCAAAATCTGAAATAATCCCCTAAAATTTAGGCAAAAGTTTTGTAAACAAAATATAAAAAACCAAAACACTGATTGTACAAAAGTAAAGAATGAAAATTGATTGTATTTAGAAATGGATGTAGCTGTAAAGTCTGATGTGAATTTAGGCTTTTTGTCATGCAGGTGTAATAGAGGGTATGGTTTAGCACCACCACGGAAACAGGGGCATGCACAGACAAAGCCTCAAGATGGCGGCTAAGGAGTAGGTGTGGATTAGCATGGTTGCCATAGGAATAGTCTGCAGCACGTCTGTTTGAATGCCGGGCAGGAGGAAAAAGCCGCACGTGGTGCACAACTACTGGGGCTCTTAGTTTCAAACATCTCAGGACTAAACACCCTCTATATCCACTGACCAAAGGCAGACATAGTCTGAAAGGGACTCCTTGCAGTGGTGTTGGAGTAAATCCTGGCAAACAGGATTAGCATTCTCAAAAGCAAGTTGTTTAATGAACGGATTGTCAGGCTCCTGAATCCCAAACATTCGTTCTGCGGCCTCAGAAAGTCGATTGACAAATGAGCTATAGGGCTCATCGCCTCCTGTCTTATTTTTGTTAGATTGATAGTCGAGGTGCCGGCTGATGGTAACCTCTTCCAGGCACCAACAGAAATTTGTCTTATTTGGGCTAGGAGGCCCATAGGGAAGTGCCTTGTTGCCGCCAGAGTGTTGTAGGGTGCTTTACCCAACAATTTTTTTGCTGACCAGTCTTTGGATTATCTGCAAGTTATGTTTTTTATTTCAATAGTCTTTGCTAATTCCTGCAGTTCTGCCTTCCATAGAACAAAATCACTGCCACTTAGGATGGCATGAGTGAATTGATGAAACTCCATCGGCATAAGCCAGCCCTCCATGGTGGTCTCTAACAACGTAAGGGTAAAAGGGGTGGTTGGGCCATAATTGGATACAGCAGCCTTTAGCTTTTCAAGGACCTTGATATCTAATGGTTTATAATCTAAATCAGGTTGGGGGGGGCCACTATCCCTTACTTTCCCTTCTTCCTCCTCATCCGAACTTTCAGAGGGTAGAGGGACAGTGTCAGCAGAGGTGGTGGGCACAGTAGTTCCACTCCTTAAGAGGAGAGGGAACACATCAGGTTTTTGCTGGCAGGTTTGGGTAAGAGTTAGGATTTGGCGATCTAGGTCATGAAGGGCGCAGAGAAGCTGTACCTGTTGTTGTTTTACTTGGACCTCTCTGCACAATGTGGCAAAAGGGGTGGGGGGATAGGGCAGTGGCAAAAATCGTGGCAAGGGCAGGGTGGAATTGAGAGCCGCAGCTGCGGCTTTTGGAGGTCAGTCTGGATTATGATATCAGGCAGCCTCTTCCTCGAGCGTCTCCTCGTCTGAGGGACTCAAGTGATCAGAATCCTTTAGTGTGGGCAGGGGGGGTAAATGGGCTCAACCTTTTTAATGGCAGTTGCGGTATTAGAAAGTGAAAGTGAAGCCATAGCGGTTGAAATAGTTCCCGAAACATCGGGGGATCCTTGTAACTTGGGTTTTGTCTCAACAGTCATTGCTGGGTCCTGCTCTAAATCCCTTTTTATTTGATTCCCAGTATTGTGGGGGTTTGGGTCAGGGACCTGACTGGAAGCTCGCCTTTGTCTCTGTAAGGACTTTTCGCCCATGGAGACGACATTTCATAAGTCTGGCCAGTCAGTGTGAGTCTGGAGGATATCATTAATGAGGCTCCACTAATTAAAGGCAGAGATGGGGACCTTTTCTGGGCCAAAAGAGTGATAATAATCCTGTAAGCAGTCACCAACCCTTTTCCATTTTTTTGCATCTATAGTGCCTTCCTATGGAAAACAGGGGCAAATGTCTAAAACAAAGGTGAGGAAGTTTTTGAGATCTTTTTTCTTTACCCTAGTTCCTCGTGTCTTGAGGGACTCCTTAAGCCCTGTAACAAACAGATCTTCCTGGTAAAATGCTTGTCCCATGACTTACCATACAGCCTGCACCGATCGACAATGTCTGTGAGTCTGTCTCACGCCGGGTCTGAACGTGGCAACTGCGGCAGGCACCTACTGTGCCTCTGGAACGATCATCCTCGTATCGGGGATCGAGGTCCTGACTCCAGAAGGTAAGTCGAGCCCCACGTTGGGCGCCAAGAATGCCCCGACCTGCAGGACATACAACGGAGGTCGATGGCCTAGAGGAGAGGATGAGGGGACAAGAGACACAAAGAACGGACAGCAAGACAGGATTTCTGATCAAGCTGACGTTTTATTTTTGAGCAGGGTTTATATAGGATTTGGATGGGGGTAGGGTCAAAGGAGGAGGAGGCAGCTTGTGTGAGATGGGGCGACTTCTGGTGTAGCCAATGGGCTTTTGCCACATTAAGAGTCTCTAGGCAGAGTCCCATTTTGACCTAGGTCTGCTGAGTCACTCAGATGCGGAAGTGACTTTGAAGACAGGTCCTGAAACCCTAGTCAGGCTCGAGGGCCTAAGAAAAGGAACTCCTTGGCTCCCCACACTCTGTGTGATGATATAAACACTGACCAAACCAATCTGGGGAGGAAAACATTTATTTTATTTTACATCTCCCAGTTCACAGTTCATCAGTGAGGAAAGTCAGGGCAGGAACTCTGGCTAAGGACCTTGGAGGCAGGAACTGAAGCACAGACCATGGGGGATGTGCTGCTTACTGGCTTACACCTCTGGTCTATGCTCAGCATGCTTTCTTAAACACTGCAGAAAAAACTGCCTGGGTATGGCACCACTCACAGTGGGCTGAGCCCTCCCACATCACTCAACTACCAAGAAAATGCCCCAAAGACATGGACACAGTCCAATCCAATGGACACAGTTCCTCAATGGAGATTGCCTCTAGGCAGGTGTATCAAGGTGACAAGTGAAGCTATCCAGCACAACATCCCATTGGCTTGGCCAAATCCTTCCTAGAGCAATGATACTATGAGTCCTCTAGCTTATCTTTGCTGACTTCCTTCCAACTGGAGTCACAATCTGAAGGCTCCTTCTGCCTTCTCGTAGCCTCTTCCCCCAAAGTTTCGTACACGCATAACCTCATATTGCAAAATATTTCCAAATGGGCCTTAAGAAACACAAGTGATAATGAGACTGGTCCAACAAAGCATGATGAGGATACAGAACGAGCTCAATAGACAACTTCTCAGCAAAAGAACAGCCATTATGAGCAAGTCAGTAGGCCAATTGGTAAACACTTGAGCAGGGGTAAATGTTCCAGTGAGAGGGACACTATTGCAAGTGTAATGAATCAGATATTTAGGTGATATGAACTAGAGGGCATTGCATACAAGAGCAGCACTGTCTTTTCATCCTGGGCAAGGACGAACTGAAAGCTGTTAAAAGCTGAATGTGAAATCCGAAGCCCTTCTTGGTAGCCATAGCAGAAGAGGAAATAACTGTGTGATAGAGTTTTCCATTGAAGATGTGATACAGTGGGTGCTCTGGGGACATTGGAATGGTCACTATCTAAGACTGGTCTGTTTTGGTATTAAGCTCAGTGTTCTGTACTGGACAATTGGGACCCTGAAACAGACATTTGAGTTTATTATCCTGAGATAGTTGGCTTTTAGATCCTCTAAATTGCTTAGAGCTAGGAAAAGTAGTCTACCTTTTGTTAGAGGACTTAAAAGGCCTTAGTTAAAGATATTAGCCTCAGGGGGGCTGGAGAGATGGCCTAGCGGTTAAGAGCCTCTACTGTTGTTGCAGAGGACCTGGGTTTGATCCCCAGCACCCACATGGTGGCTGAGAACCATCTTTAACTCCAGTTCCAGTGGAATCCGACAACCTCTTCTGACCTCCGTGGCATTGCATGACAGGACATGGGTGCACAAACCTACATACAGACAGTACATTCATACACATAAAAAATAAATTTTTTTTAAAAAAAGATATTATCCTCAGAACTCTTCCTACTTTCTTCCTTGGAGTTCAGGCTGGGTAAGGTTAAATCCAATTATATCTTAACTAAGAGGCCTGATAAGAGAGAGATTATACAACTGAAGGCATTACAAAGCTAGTTATAATGTATTGGCAGGAGTCAGGGGAGTATGTTTGCTGCCAAGAAGAAGTAGTTGTCACAGAAGGCTAGTATACCCTTCTGAAGGCACACTATTTAAAGGTAACACTGAAAGAATGAGATGTGATTATTTAGAATATAATAGGCATTAAATCAGGGGCTTGTGAGATGGCTCAGAGGTTAAGAGCACTTGCTGTTCTTACAGAGGATCTATGCTTGGTTCTTAGCACTGATACGTGAGCTAACAACTGCCTAAACTCCAGTTCTAGGGGATAGAAACAACCTCTTCTGGCATCTGCAGGCACCAAGCAGCATGAACATGGTGCACTTACATACATAGAACACACACACACATACACACACACACAAATACACACACAAACCCACACATATATAAAAAATAAAATAAAATCTTTATTTAAATTTTAAAAAATCTGCACTAAATAAGATATATTTTTTCGAGCTCTCTTTCCCCATGAAATAGAATATGCAGGTTCAGGAACAAGGGAATTACCTAAGAATGGACTTAAATTCCACTGTCTCTAATGAGCTGTTGTGAGACTTCATGCTTCCTGTCCCTACAACTCTATACTTGCAGGGTTGGCAGTCTTGGTCTTCACAGGAGGATTGCCCTTGACAGGGCAATATATGTCATCCAGGTGCATTTGTGTCTAGAGATAGACATTTCTAAACTTTGGACATTTATGCCTAGATACTGAGAAGTGTCATCATGGCAGAAATTAACTCTTACTGGGGAAAGGACACAGAACATTTATACAGTGAACTAGGAAGGAATATGTATGACCCTCATGTGATCCAATGGTGTTTCCTGCCACTCCTTGGCTCCACTAAATTCATGAATAAAATATCACAGAGATGTAACCAAAGTATGACTATCTGCGCCCAATCACCTCACAGACAAAGTGTTGGATCACACTAGCAGGTAAGCCATCTAAGTCTATTATAGAGAAAGGCACAGGAAATTTAGAATGGTGAGCAGAGAGGTAAGTACCAACCATGGGTGTATAACTAACTGCAATGATGACCACTAAGTCATCCCACTAATCTCTCTCTCTTACAAGTTTCTCCTCAGGAAGGAAGTTCCACAAGGCTGGTGAAGAAGCTGTTCTGGAGACTTCAGTGGAGAATAGATCTCCATAAGTACACTACTCATGTTTTACTTGCATGGCATACTTGAATAGCTGTAGGAAGTCACTGTTGAGCTCTCCTGCACAGAGTATACTCTTGAACAATGACACTTAATGCTGCTCCCTGAATTAACACCACTACTCTTGCATTGTATATGGTTCCTACTGTCTGCTCTTGCTTATTGACTGGCTATGGCAAGAGAATAAGGCTTGTACATTCTCCTAGGATGGAAGATAACTCATCTGAGTAGTATTTGACCTATTAAAAAAGTATATGTTATACATGCATATGAAAACAATTAGTAACCATTCTTTAATATAGAGTTTTAATAACATAAAATTCAAGATTTATCATAATTAAGTAGACATGAAAGTAGAGAGATATACACTAACAATAACTATCTGAAATATTATGTTCTCTTATAATTAAATAACTTCTCCTTGCCTTTTTTAGATTTATAAAGATTAATTGAGTTAACCATTGCCAAAAAGATGTTAGGATATGTGCATGGTCACAATAAGGTGGTTTGTATTAACTGTTGAAATTTTGGAGAATACAGTTTTGAGTACCCAAAGTATATTTTACTATTCTATTGATGTATGTTTGGCATATGTGTTTGCACACATGGATATTCATGCATGGATGCTTGTAGGTACATGTGTAGAGACGAGAGGTCAATATTACACGTTGTTACCTATTGTTTTTCACCTTAGTTTTTGAATTGTGAACTCGCCTTTTTAGCTAGAGTGGCTAGTCAGTGAGCACCAAGGTCTGTCTAGCTCTGATTTCCCAGTGCAGGGGTTCCAGGGTTCCAGGGTTCCAGGTTTGTGCTGACCTATCTGGCTTTTACATGCATGATAAGGGTTCAGACTGGTGCTTTCATGTTTGCACAGCAAGCTCTTTACCCACTGAGCCATTTTTCCAGCCCTTACCCGAGTTTAGAATGACAGTTCCTTTCACTCAATAATCTTATGGGTAGAAAGTTTTCCATAGTTGCTGAAGTACCAGGACACTGAAGCATATAAATTAATAAACAAACAACCGGTAGTAATACTTATTGAGTGCTTTCCTTGGCAAACACTGTTCTAAGGTTTTTACATTGAATGGCTTCTTTAATATCCACAATCTATGCTATAGGTAATTGGTTATTCCATTTTGTAAATGAGAAAACCACTTGTTTGAGATATGGGTATTAGTGGGGATGAAACTGAACCATGTATTTGGCTCCAACTCCCTTTCTCTTAATGACAATACACATTGCTTTTCAGTAAGTTGAACTACAGACTCATATCTATTGTCATGATTAGCTTTAACTGTCTTCTTGATGAAGCCTGGAGTCACTTGAGAGGAAATCCACAATTGAAGAATTGCCTAGATATGATTGGCCTGTTGAGAAATCTGTGGGGTTTTGTATTAAGTGTTAATTGATGTGGTAAGGCCCAGCCCACTGAGGTAGGTAATCTTGAACTGTATAAAAAGCAGGTTGAGAGTGGATCTTCTCAGGCTGCAAGAAGTGGGGCATGATCTGACTTAAAAGTGTAGTAGGTGGATCTGTGGCAGGCAGGTAAGGAGGCCATCGGCAAGATGGGGATAGGGCCAGCCTGTGAAGGGTCTGACTAATTTGGAGAATTGAGATGGTATGAGTGCAAGGGATCAGGACCCAGTGGGTCTGGACTAGATCTGGGATGGAAAGATCGGGAGCCTGCTGGACTGAAGGCAAGAGAGGTAGAGAATGTGGGGAGGGAGTCGAGCTGCTCAGGCTGTAGAGGAATCAAGAAGCACTAGGTGGGAAAGCATTTATTTCAATGAGAAATTTTTCCAGGAGAAAAACTGCTTCTTAATAGTACAATGATCATTTAGAATTCCCAGAGTCATGGTGCTATACATAACTTCTGACACTTTATGTGCAATTCTGAAATTTCTTCGGATCATAAAATGAAATACTACTGAATAAATGTGATCAACCTTTCCCATTTTGCTCCCTGTAATCCTCTATTCCAAATTTGAATGCAAGTAGCTGAAACTAATGCAAAGCAACACAAAATTTTCATTTCCCTTGTTATGTTGACCAATGAATTAGATTCAAATTGAAGAGAATCAAGTGCAAGATGTCTTCCCTAGAGAAATAAAGTGGATCTCCCTATTTTGAGAGGTCAGGTGCTGAAAGATCTTCCAAGTTATTTGTATACATCTCATTTTAGACAGGGAAATTGAATCTGATGCTCAAAACAGTAACTTTCTTCTTCTTTATTATTATTTTTATGGTCTTTTTGGGACAACGTCTTCCTATTGCCACAGCAAGACTAGAAGTGAACATGTAGACTTAGCAAGTTTCCATCTCACAGAGATCCACCTGCTTCTGTCTCTCAAGGCATGGTCCACCATGCCCAGCTCTGACTTCCTTTTTTTTTTTTTTTTTTTTTTTTTTTGACAACACTGTCTTTTTGTTTTGAATTTTTGTGTGTTTCATTGAGAACATCTCAATCAATCTTAATCATATTTATAACTCCTTCCCCCTGGAATTGATGCATTCTGTCATTTGTGATAAGGCCAATTGTGTCACGTTAGTGTCCCCAGACATTCCTTAGGGCAAGTTCAGCTGCTGAGGTCTAGTCAGCCTATCCAGAATCCCTCGCTTTAGGAGGCTCAGCTCCTAAAATCAGCTGCCGATATTCAGCTCAGATAGGGGTCTGCTATCCATTTTCCCAGTTCTAAGCTGGGTTTTTATCTGCTTGAGTTTGTATGGGCCTTGTGCAGGCTGACACCATTGCTGTAGGTTCATATGAGCAAGGTCACAGAAACTTGTAGGATCCTATTTCTATATGGTCATGCAACTTCTCCCTGGCTCTTACAATCTTTCCACCCTCTTTTCCCCAATGGTCCCTGAGCCTTGGATGGGTTTAATATAGGAGCCCTGTCTGAAGACCAGCAATCTGCAGAGTCTTTAATCTCTACTCTTTGGCCATTTGTGATCCATCGTGTTCTTGACCCTCTGTGGCATGAGGGAGCCTTAACAATGAGAGGTGAGAGATGCATTAATGTCCTCTTTACCCCTCATTCCAGGTTCCATGTGCCTTAGGTACACATTGCATTGTAGATATACCATTCAGGCTTAGGAAATTCATAGACAATGTCTGTGTGTGACCAGTTGTGGTAGTCTCTGTCTGATGCAAAAGAAGCTTCTTTAATGAGTGGTGACTTGGATTTTTTCTATAAATATGAGGGTACATATTTTACATTACTAAGAAACCACATTAGTCTAGGGATGCAACAATCTTGTGGTTTTCTCTACAACCTATGACTTCTCCAGCAATGTGTATCTGGCTATGTTTACAGTATCACACATGAGTTTCCTCCAATTTACTGGGATGCAAGTCCAATTAGGTAGCTGTTGATTGTCCCCCAGATAAAAGTATCACTGCACCAATGTCATATGCTGTGCCAGTCATTGATGCATTTATTTGTTCTTGAAGCTTGTGTCAACCCATCATGGGTCTTCAATTATGTTCCATTGACCTACATGTCTATTTTTGTGCCAGTACCATGATGACTTTCTTCTTAAAGATGACAGAATCTTTAAGTGAGGCTTTAATGATAAAAATACCAAACAGTGATCTCCATCCCCATTTTCTTTCTCACAGTTTTAAATCTCAAGCTTATTATTTCCTTGCACCTTCTTTAATTAAATGGACTTTTCTGCAGTTTAGGGGCAAATCTATGCAAAGATAGCAGAAACTGTTTACTTTTGTTTCATTAAATCATGATTAACACTCTTCTTAATAATTTATATTGAATGCAGAGGTATAAGATGCTTTTCAAAATACCTATGAACAGTTCTGGCACATCATAGGTGCTGGTTTGGCATTATCAATATTCTAGATTGTGTTGGGAGGAAAAATTAACTCTCAAATTGAATGTTTAGGACTTTCTCCTAATAATTCCCCAAAATGCCCTGGAACAGCTATTATATATAGAAATTTGATTTTAAAATGAAGCCATGGTGGTAGTCCTCTTGTATAGTATATAAGCAGAAATGATTAAGTAAAGCCAATCTCATCACTGAGCTAACTCTTAGCCTGAATTGTCACTATTGGCTAATTTTTACTAGATCTCAGGAAAATTTGAACCACTCGGCCCTTGGATACATGACTATCATATCATATTAATAGCATATATTATACATACAGAGAGAGAGAGAGAGAGAGAGAGAGAGAGAGAGAGAGAGAGAACTGTCCAAAGAAATTTTTGTATCGGATCTCAGATAACACTGGAGCAATAATCAGTCCTCTATCCCAAACCCATTTTCATATTTAAAGCATGGCTAATCAGTATTTATAGCACACCAATACACTAGGGAAAATGTAGTCGGAGAGAATGATTTTTCTGGCCTTATGAAATTCAACCCATAAAATATATAGAAATGCAAATACAGAAAAGCATTATAAGAGGAAACTGACACTGGTAACAAGATGAAAGGAAAAGGTAATTATCCTCAAGAGATCTAGGGGAAGATTTCACAAAGAGGATGAGTTCTGCATTCTAAGGTTAACCCTGAGAAGGACTTTTCTCAGGTGAACAAAGATAGTATAAGGATGAATGATGTATATGAAGAGTGAATGTGTGGATATATATGAAGTTAGACAGAAAGTGTAGGTTAAAGCTAATTGTGGGAAAAGTCTACCTATCTTATTCAGTTTAGGGGTGTAATTTTCAATTCAATATTTTCTGGTGTATTCAGTTGGGGAAGAAATAAATTCTAACACACCTTAACTAAATAGAGACAACTTTCAAGAACGTCATTTTAAGGGTTCATCAGAGCTGTCCTAGTTTGTCTTCCATTGCTGTGACAAAACACTCTGAACAACACCAACTTGGGGAGGAAAGGGTTTATTCAGCTTAAATTTCCTGGGTCACAGTTCATCACTTAGGGAGCCCAAGGTAGAAACTCAGGGCAGGAACCTGGAGGCAGGAGCTGCAGCACAGGCCATGGAGGAATGCTGTTCACTGACTTGCTCCCCTGGCTCATGCCCAGCCTGCCTTCTTATACTGTACACAACAACCTGCCCAGGACGGCACTACTCATTGTGGGCTGGGCCCTCCCACATTGCCTGACAATTAAGACAATACTCCACAGATGTGGCCACAGGCCAACCCAATGGAGCCAATTCCCCAACTGAGGCTCCCTCAACCCAGGTGTGTCAAGTTGACACTAAAGCTATCCAGAACAATTGACCCCTTGTCAACTTGACGCACAAAACACATCACTATTAAACCACCACCTTTCCAGTTCTTATCCCCAAAGTATGATGTTAACATTAATCACAACCTAAGACAGTACAACCTTAAAAGCCCCTCAGTCCTTAAAATGTCCAAACACTTAAAAGTTCACAGTCTCTTAACCGTGGGCTGCTGTAAAATCCAAAACAAGTACCATCTTATTTCAAAGGGAAGAATCGGGCACTCTCAAACAAAACCTAAGTCCAGCAAAGAAGCTCAAGGCTGGACACCTGGGACTCACTCATGATCTTCTGGGCTCCAAAGGGTTTCGGCAGCTCCCCCTCTCCGACTCTGCCCTCCATGGCACACACAGCTCATCTTGCAGACCCAGGCCAGCTCCATTCCACACCTGCCACTGTTCTTGGTGGTCATCCCAAGGTCCCGGCATCTCCAAAAAGCTGGGGTCTCCACTAAAACTGAGGCAGCACCTTCACCAATGGTCCCTTCTGACCTCTCCTGGTGCAAAGCCTCAGCTTCTCTCCATGACCCCTGCAATCCTGGGGTCTCCACTGCAACCGAGGTGCACTTCCACCAATGGTCTTTCCTGATGTCTCACAGTGCCAAGCCTCGGCTGCTCTCTGTGACCCCCTCAAATTTCAACACTGGAACCATATAGGAGACTCTTCCACGTTACCAAGTCCTGCTTTCTGTGCTTGAGATGGAGTCTCAGGCCCTTCTGGAACAACAGCTTCTGTGTGCTGACCCTGAAGAAATTAATTCCCAGAAAGATTTCACCACAGTGTGCTTGGTCTCTTTGTTTTACAGCTGATTTTTCGGCCCCAGTTAACCAGCATCAAATTGTCCCAGTCAAAACAAAAATTTCACTTCAGTTTCTGGTTCTTGTTAGTTATCAGCTTATTCTTCAGCCCCAGCTGACCAGAACCACAAGATTAACGGTCCTGAATGATCTCTGTTCCCTTTTGAAACTACGAAACTTCCAACAAGCCAGGTCTTCATCTTCTACAACTCCTCCAAAAAAAAAAAAAACAAAACTGCCGTCCAAGCTCCACAGCAACAATCTTTAATTCAATGAACTTCCCGCACAAATTTCAAACGCTTCCACAATCCTTCCCCAAAAACACCAAAGGTCAGGGTCTGTCCACAGCCAATACCCCACTTTCTGGTACCAATTTCTTGTTCCTAGAGTTTATCCTTCATTGGCTTTTGTGACAAAAACACCTCGGACCAACACCAAACTTTGGGGAAGGAAAGGGTTTATTCAGCTCATCTCCTGGGTCACAGTTCAATCACTTAGGGACCCCAAGGTAGAAACTCAGGGCAGGAACCTGGAGGCAAGAGCTGAAGCACAGGCCATGGAGGAATGCTGTTCACTGGCTTGCTCCCCTGGCTCATGCCCAGCCCATTTTCTTATACTGTACACAACAACCTGCCCAGGGTGGCACTACTCATTGTGGCCCTCCCACACTGCTCGACCATCAAGACAATACTCCACAGATGTGGCCACAGGCCAATCCAATGGAGCCAATTCCCCAACTGAGGCTCCCTCAACCCAGGTGTGTCAAGTTGACTCTAAAGAATTCCAGCACAAGAGCCATAAAAAAAAAATCATTCTATTTCCTGTTTTCAACTTGGCCACATTCATCATACTGATTTTGGTCTGAAATTGGTCCCATGGCATAGGGGCCCAGACATTTCCAGCTTTCCTGAGAGTACCTGAAACTGGCCTCTGCATGCTGGTGAGCTTCCCCAATTGTGTCTTGTACACCCACCTACATTGGGACTTTCTGAAGCTTCAAGCACTGCAGCATGGCAAGACTTCTCTGCCTTTAGTACGGGCTCAGACATTTGCAGATTGCCTGGGAACACCTCAATCCAGTATCTGCATGAGGACCTTACCAAATTGTACTATGCCTGTTGGCTAGTAACAGAACAGACCTTAGAAGGAAACCTGTGAATATCTGATTGATGCCTCACTCGGGCCTCTGTGGGAACTAATGTGTGGCTGGACTAGATCCATCCGGCATGTGCAATATAAAATCAAAAGAGAGAAACAGAAGCTGAGACCAACCAGCTTTTCCTACCCAGTAAGGCACATCAAAAGTACAAACAAAATCAATCTTCAACTCAGCAAAAGAATACGAGTTTTATACCAGAATCACAAACAAGAAACCCACATGCTAAAATCACAAGGAAAAAATAATAATATGAAAAACCCAAATACTACTTCCCACCAAACACCACCAGTCCTATAGAAGAATTCTAAAATGAGAATCCCCTAGAGATAGCCCAGGATATAGAATTTAAAAGAACAATCATAAACATGAGCAAAGTATTAAATGAATTTAAAGAACACATACAAATAAAAGAACTAAAGGAAGATAGGCATAGTCTTGTGACTGAATTCAATAAAAGATAGAAATATTGAAGAAAAATCAGGCTGAAATGAAAAAGGTAATGAAACACTCAATAAGACAATTAGAAATGACAAGAGAAAAAAAAAGGGGGGGGGATACAGATAGATATGAAACCTTTTTGTAAAAAACCTTGCAATTCAAATCTTAAAACTAACTACAGAAAAAGATTTGTATGTTCCAACAGGTCAAAATGTCACCAACTTAATGGCTGAGAAAGAAAAGATACAGCTTTGCATCGAGTAGGATGTACCAGAAAGTGCCAACAGAAAGCTTGGCCCGTCTGAACATTGAAAGGAAGAAAAGCCTCAGATTGCTACAAACATCAAACCCCTCTGTGGATCCTACTTGTAACAACTATGTATAATGAGTCCTAATGAAACTTACCTTCTAGGTGCCACAAAGGTTTTAATATGAGAGACTTCCTTACCTCCCCCCATAGAACAAGGATAAATATGATGATGATGAGGTCATTCTCCAACTGTAAATTGGAGACAACTATTATAGAGGTAATCTCTTATAAAACTGGTAAAACTGCCTTCTTTAATTGACTAATAGACATAGGAACTGTGAAAAGGATTATTCTCTATTCAGAACCAAATATAATACTAAAGTCTCCTTAAGCTATGCACTTAAGCAAAATATATTAATACAGGAGCTCTGACATCAGCAATGGATTATTCTACCAAGGAGATGTTGGCCAGGGGATCCAAGCCCCCACAAAAGGTAAAGGCTCCTTGCCTCTAAACTGGGATACCTGCAAGAAGAGAGGCGATAAGGCCCTGCTGTCGAAGACCTGACGTTAACATGGGAAAGATGTATTGAGACCACACATGCAAGTGTACAGATGGCCTCTGGAATGCCAGAGAGTGTTACCAAAGGCCACTAAACCAATAAAGCAAATATGGGTCTCCTTGAGTCAAGCAAGACTCCTCCATCAGCACCAGCTACACCTCACCTGCCTGGAAATACTGAGCAGCAGAGGCAGCCAAATGCCTGTATATCCCAAATCTAATTGGCTATTAGCTCTCTCTTTGGAGGAATAACCCACGGCTGATGCCACAAGCTTACATCCTCTAATGGTTAGGAGATGTTATAAGCCACACGAAGACCCTGTCATATTTAACAGAAAAAAATGTAATTCATGGATTAGCATACCATCCAAACATCTGTGTCTATACCAAGGTAACCTACCATAACAATTAGTACTGTTTAAATACCTATATATCTAATTGCTTGTGCTTTATTAAGAGGATCGAAAGGTTATTCCTGGACAAACTGTCAGCCCATGAAAGGAAACAGCCAGAATTGACCAGAGTCCAAGACAACAGCTCCAGAGAAAGTAGACTGTTTTGCTTCTCATCCACCTGTGCCCCTTTTCTAAGCCTAGGGAAGAATCTGCAGAAGAGGGGGCGTGGTAGTATGTAAGGGCTGTGATTGGGGTGAATGGTGAAACTACAGCAATATAGTCTGGACACTCATTTGATCAACTTGATTGAACATACAAGCCCTCCCCCCCTGCTGGATGGTGGGACCCATGAGCTGTGTGGGTTTGGGCATAACTGCTTGCAAATTGGTTTTGCATGAAGGATGCTTATACTCATAAGTTATCACTTATTGTTAAAAAATGGAAAAAAATCTGAGAGAAAGATGCAGGACAGTTATGGCAGATTGCATGATCTGGGATGGGGTGGGGTGGGGTGAGGGAAGGGAGGGGGAAATATGCCTGAACTGAATTGGAGATTGATGTATGAAATACACAAAGCATCAATGAAAAAAATGGAAAAAAAGAAAAAAGAAATGACAGGAGAAAGCCAGCATAATGAATGAAATGGAAAACAGAATATCAAGACTGAACGATAAAGTTGAGGAATTGAACCATTCAATAAAAGGTTATGATGGAGTGATGAAACCCTACAGGAAGTAGGATTGTAACCTGCAGCACCTTGTTATTCCAGGAGGTGAGCCAGTTAACAATCACATACTGCAAACAATAGTGCTTTAACGTGTCCAAAGCCCACTTTCTAAAGCTGAGGCTTCTGTCTTTAGCCTGTCATCATTTACTGCCCCTCCCCTATCTGTTGAATTGATTCACTGAGGCAAAACATTTAGCTTTGAAATGACTGAGAATTCAGCCTTAATTTGATTAAGTTATGAAAACCAGGAAAAATTCCTTATACTGCATCATTTCTTCTTGGACTAGGGATAGAAAGGGGATTTGGGGTTTCTATGACTCTGTGCAGTTACCCCTAAAATAGAGCTTTTGAGAATTGTGTTACTTCTAACATCTTAGCAATAGAATAATACATAAATAAAATATTTTGCTCATTGTTTTGCAAACCAAATAGACTTACTCAAATGCAAACCAGTATTTTGTGAATAAGTTCCATCCAGTTGGAAAAAGACATAAGTTTGTGGTGAATAAAACTGTAGCCATTACCTGCCCCCTGCAACTATTTTATATTAACTAGGTGTATTAGTCACTTTTCTGTTGCTGTGATAAAGCACCATGACCAAGGAACTTATAAAAGGAAGAGTTTATTTGAGCTTACGATTGACAGTTCCAGGGAACTAGAGTCCATTGTGGTGGGAGGCGTGGTGGCTGGATCTGGAGCACCAAACCGAGGGTCACATCTCGAAAAGACCACAGGAAGCAAAGAAATGGCAACTGTAGACCACAGAGGCTTGTTAAAACTCACTAAGCCTGCCCCCAGTGACACTCTTCCTCCAGCATGGCCACACCTTCTAAAACCTCCAAAAACAGCGCCATCAACTGGAGACAAATGTCTGAGTACTTACAGCCTATGGGGGACACTCATGCAAACCACCACATTCCACTCCCTGGCCCCCATAGGCTCCTGACCATATAAAATGCAAAATGCATTTAGTCCAACCTTAAAAGTCCCCATAGTCTTTACCAGTTTCAATGCCATTCAAAAGTCTACAGTCCAAAGTCTCTTCTGAGACTCAGGCCAATCTCCTAAATTGTAAGCTCCTGTAAAATCAAAAGACAAATTACATACTCCCAATGTACAGTGGAACCGAATACACATTCCCATTCCAAAAGGGAGGAATAGAGGCATAGTGAGGAAATACTGGACCAAAACAAGACCGAAAACCAGCAGGGCAAACACCAAGTCCAGTAGCTCCATGTGCGACTTCTGGGACTTGACTTCCAAAGGGCTTAGATGGCTCAGCTCTTCCAGCTTTGCTTGCAACATACATCTCTTTCTTAGGCTGGTACCACTCCCTGTATGCAGCTCTCCTTGGCAAATATCTCACAGGTCTGGCATCTCGAATGTCTTCTTGGGGTCTCTGCTGCCAACCAGGCTTCACATTCACAGCTTCATGCAATGGCCTATCAGGGCCTTCTTTATTCAGGGACACCCCTGCTGCACTCTGCCTGGCCTCTGTGGCTCTCTGAAACCGTGGAGGAAGAACTGATGACCCCTTCACTCTTGCAAACTTCATGCCTCTAAAGCCAGCACCACGTGAATGAAATTGCCGAATCTGGCTGCAAGTTCGGGATGGACTCTCTCCTACTTTAACCACATTTGCAATTTTTCTCTGCCCTGGACTTGTTGGAGTAGAAAACGCTTTCAGTATTTTCCTTTCAAAAGCTGGAGGATTAGCTGGGTGTGGTCTTGCCCTGAAGGTACTGATTCTTTTGTTTACTTGTAAATCTCCAGGCCTCTCCTTAATCACTTTAGTCTCCTTATGAAAGGGAGCCTCTCCTTCACATGCCTTGGCCACACCTTTAATCTTCCTAGTGTACTTTTCAGATCCAAACTGTACATTCTGCATTTCCTTCTGCCCCATTTGCTCTTTTTCACTGTAGATCTGTATAATATTCACCATTAAAAGCCACGCCACCATTTCTACATTAGGCTGTCTTGAAATATCCTCCGCCAAAGACATCAGTCCATTGCTTTTCAACTTAGCATCAGGCAAGCATTTGGGCTGTGGGCAAACTGCTGCCAGACTCTTTATCAAAATATCCCGGTTGCTGCCTAAGTCTTTATTTTCCCCTGGAACCACATCTTTTGCAGCCATGCTTTCTTCCAGGCCTCCACTAGAATGGCCCTTTAAGCTCTGCTTACAATAGTCAACAGCCTTTCCAGCCCAAAGTTCCAAAGTCTTCCACACTTCTCCAAACATACACATGGTCAGGTTCTTCACAGCCAACAGCCCACTCTCTGGTACCAATAACTGTATTAGTTACTTTTCTGTTGCTGTGATAAAGCACCATGACCAAGGAACTTATAAAAGGAAGAGTTTATTTGAGCTTACGACAATTGAAGATTCCAGGGAACTAGAGTCCATTGTGGCAGGAGGCGTGGTGGCTGGATCTGGAGCAGCAAACCGAGGATCACATCTCAAAAAGAGCACAGGAAGCAGAGAGAGGGCAACTGTAGACCACAGAGGCTTGTTAAAACTCATTAAGCCTACCCCCAGTGACACACTTCCCCCAGCATGGCCACACCTTCTAAGACCTTCAAAAAAGTGCCACCAATTGGAGACAAATGTCTGAATACTTACAGCCTATGGGGTACATTCATGCAAACCACCACACTAGGGGAGATTTTAAATGTCATTATCCACTTAAAGAGTGGTTGTTTGCATTTTATGTATGGGCTTATGTTTTTGTTTTCATTTGGGGCTCAATTAATTTATAATTGGAGAAAAAATCAGGTCATATGTACAAACCTTTCTAACACCTAAGTGTCTTTCTCTAGAGCCCCACACCCAGACCTCTCACTTTGGGTACACAGATGGTTAGGTTACCAACTGATTCACCTGTTGCTGAGCCACGTATGAGGCTTCTAAACTGCTGGGGGAAAAGGGATATTTTTCTAATATATTGCAAGGAATAGCCAAATCTTATTAAAGAAATAAGAAAAGTGAAGCTTACCTATCATAGTACAATCAGAACTCTGGAGACCAGAGTACAGGTTTGTCGATGATGAATGTTCTTCCCATCTAGATCTTTCCAGATAATTGCTAGCAGGAGGTTGGCCCAGTACCCCTCTGCCCCTTCCTCCTCCCTTCTTTATTGCATGCAGGCATCAGTCATCAAAGAAAAGGACTTTTTTCCAGTCTGCCAATCATGTTGGGAAAATGCTAGCCATGCTCTCCTTCATGGGAATGCTCGCCTGAGAGCCTGTCTTCTTTCTTTAGACAGATCACCAGTGTATATAACCAGGGGCTATATAACTGGTTGGGGCTATCTATTGTGGAAACAATTCTGAGAGCTGCCATCTATGTCAATGAAAAGAAAAAAAAAATGGCAGTGTCTACTGCTAATGGAGAGACCATCTGCCCCCAGCCTGAGGGAATGACCTCAGGCCCTTTCTCTAAATCGCTGCTCTACAAACCACAACACAAATGTATGTTTCTCGGTCTTCAGTTCAAGTGTCCCTATTTATTTCAATAACCACACACCCCAGCCCAGCGCTTCATTTTGTTGTCTTTGTACTATCTTGTTCTTCCTCCTCATTCCCTTGCTGGTTTACACCCCTTTAAGAGTTATGCAGGTGGATATTTCCCCATACATCATATATGGTTTATGAAGGCAGCAGTTAAGAGCACAAAGATGGCCTTAGGGACATATGTTGTAAATGCATCATTCAACTGACACTCGGCACTGAATGGTGTATGGTATTTTCTCAGTCTGCTTTGCCATACTGATGCCAATCATTTGAGGGAAATTATTCAGATTTTATTTTTATATCTGTGGTCGCAAAAGATTTTCAGTTAAGAAGCATCCTTGACCCCCTCCCACCTCAAGCTATTTGCTCACATTAACAAATTAAAGCACCTGAAGCATAATTCATTCACCTGTATACTAAAACCTCTGTGGTATTGATCTCCACCTGTAGAATAATGAAACTGTACCACTTGCACAAAAGTCAACTCAAAATGGATCAAATATCTTGATGTGAAACCTGAAACCCTAAAACTGTTAGAAAAAAGCATAAGCAGTAACCTATAGAATATAGGTATAGGAAGGTCGTTGCTCAGGCTATAAGGTCAATAATCAATAAGTGGGACCTCGTTAAACTAAAGTGCTTCTGTACAACTAACAACCAGAAACTGAAGAGAAAACCCACTGAGTGGGAGAAAATCTTCACCAGGGGCACATCTGAGACTTAATATCCAGAATATATAAAGATCTCAAAAAAATAAAGAATCAAGAAAATAACTGACCCAATTAAAAAATGGGCTAAGGATTTGAACAGATAGTTAAAGATTTGAACAGATAAGATACCTAAGAAACACCTTCAAAAGTATTCAACATCATTAGTAATTAGGGAAATGCAAATTAAAATCACTTTAAGATTTCATCTTACACCAGTAAGCCTAGCTAAGGTAAAGGGAACAAATGATACCAAATTCTGGAGAGCCTGTGAGGAAAGGGGAACACTCATTCCCTGCTGGTGGGGGTGTAAACTCCTGCTGGAGAGGATGTGGGATAATGGGAACACTCATTCCCTCCTTGTGAGAGTGCTCAGGCAACCCCTATGGAAAGAAGTGTGGAGAACTCTGAGAATACTGAAAATGAACTTACCATTCACCCACTTATAATACTCCTTGGCATATACCTAAAGGATTCATCCTATCTCAGAGATACTTGTACAGCCATGTCTTTGTTGCTTTTTTCACAATAATGAAGAGATAGAAGCAACCTAAGTGTCCCTAAACTGTTGACTGGATAATGAAAATGTAGTACATTTACACAAAAAAATGTTCAACTCAGTGGTAAAGAAAGATGGTGTCATGAAATTTGAAGGTAAATGAATGGAACTATAAACTGTTATGCTAAGTGAAGTAACACAGACACAGAAAATAAAAAAGCCATATGTTCTCCTTCATTTGTAGATCCTAACACCAAATCCTTCTATGTGAGTTTAATCCTGACGTTAATACAGGGACAGGGAAAATGAAAAGAACAAGGGAGGTGAAGGGAAAGAGGGAACTTGAGAGAAGAATAGTTCTAAACAGGTGTCAGTAATGGACAAATGGAAAAAATGGGGGTATTTAAATGGGAGAGGAGAGGCAGGGTTGTAGAAGGAAATTTGGGGATAGAAAGAAAAAGGAGCTGAAGAGAAGTGGGACAATAAGAGACTGGTATTATGAAGGGAGAAAAGTAAAAAATTGGGGAAGGAATTGAGGGAGGGTTAGACAGTGTGGTGGTTTGAATGAGAATGTCCCCCATAGGCTTTAAGTATTTAGACATTTTGTCCCCAGTTGGTGGTACTGTTTGGGGAGATATTAAAAGGTGTGGCCATGCTGGAGGAAGTATGTCACTAGACTTGGAGAGCTTAACAAGCCTTGCTAGTCTCCAGAGGCTCTCTCCACTTCCCATGCTCATCGGAGGGTGTGAACTTCGGCTTTCTGCTCCAGCCCCAGCCACCATGACTCCCAGCCACATTGGACTCTAATTCCTTGGAATCTTCAATCATAAGCTCAAATAAACTCTTCCTTTTATAAGTTCCCTTGGTCATGGTGGTTTTATCACAGCAACAGAAAAGTGACTAATACAGAAAGGAGAGAGAGAGCGAGAGAGAGAGAGAGAGAGCGAGAGAGCGAGAGCGAGAGAGAGAGAGAGAGAGAGAGAGAGCGAGAGCGAGAGAGAGAGAGAGAGAGAGAGAGAGAGAGAGAGAGAGAATAATGCCTTGCAGCTCCCAATCTTAATGAATAAATATTGGCAGCTGATTACTGTTGCCAGAGGAAGAACTGGTGGCCTTGGTAAAGCAAGGGACTCTGGATAGGCTGACTAGACCTCAGTGGATGAACTGCACTGAGGAATGTCAAGGGTCACTAACTTGATACAATAGACTTTAACACAAATGACAGAGTGCATGAAATCCAGTTTGGAGGCTGTGTGAGTGTGCCATTGGGGAAGGGGTATAAAAGCTGACTAAGACTGATTGACTTGTTCTGTATGAAATACACAGAATTCAATTAAAAATAAAATTTAAAAATTGGTTCCTCGAAGTTGCAAGATGGCTGCAGTAACTCCAAATACACTGTTTTCATATAACAGAGTTCAGAAACAAAAAGAAATATCTTTCTCTTTTCATCTTTTTATAGGGAGCAAAAAGAATTCCAGCACCCTCTTCTAAATGTTCCATTTCTCATGACTAACAATTTGTTATATGATTATTATTGCTAATTAATAGTGAAGGGAAGTATAATTAGCATGATTAGTGTGAACTTAATTAACATATGCCCAGTTTACACTGAGGAATATTGCCTGCAAATACCAAACCAAAACCTGGACTGGGTAGTTAATAAAGAAGGAAAAGTAGGAAGATTATTAAGTAACTAACAGACGCTACTTTGCAAGCTGATTCAATTTTTTAAATTTTTACCTAAAATTTCTATGCTGATGATAAATATTTCTGAAGATATAGTTGTCCCAAGAAAGTGTGAGGACGAAGAAATAAAGCGGATATTTCCCCTTAATTTTGCTCTAAACCTAAAATTCCTTTTTTCGATAGGTCTTCAAATTAAAAATTAAAAATAGGAATCAGGTGAGAAGTGATGGTTCTCGAGAGAACTGCATTCAAAAAGTACTAGCGGGGTCCCGGTGAATGAATGGAGAGTTATTGATGTAGTCAGGTGGGTTTGGTTGCAAGAGTCGCTGGTTCCCGATGCTCCCGAATCCGGCTCTGGCTGCAGCAATCGGGAAGACTGAGGACTGAGTAGGCTGAAAATAGAAAACAACATGGAGGCAGACATCACAGACCTTCGAAGTAAGCTCAAAGAGTGTGAAAGAGAGAGACTACAAGCTGCACAATATGGTTTACAGCTTTTGGAGAGGCAAACTGAATTGCAGAACCAGGTGGACAAGTGTCATGATGAGATGATGACAATGACTGAGAATTATGAACAAGAAAAATACACTCTTCAGAGAGAAGTTGAGCTCAAGAGTCGGATGTTAGAAAGTTTGAGCTGTGAATGTGAAGCCATTAAACCACAACAAAAAATGCAGCTGGAGCAATTAGAAATGCAGCTGAAGAGAAGCCATGGGCAGGAAGTGGATGATCTGAAAAATAAGCTAGGAAAACTAAAAGTGGAATTGGATGAAGCCAGGCTTAGTGAAAAGCAGTTGAAGCACAAGATTGATCACCAGGAGGAGCTTCTCTCTCAGAAGTCAGAGGAAATCCGGGTGATGTCTGAGTGTGTACACAACAGCACGTCCTCGGAAGTTCTGCAGATTGAGCTGATGGAAATGGAAAATGTGAAGAACCACCTCAGAGAAGAGGTAAATGAACTGCAGTACAGGCAAGGACAGCTCGAGTGTCTCAATGCTACCTTAACACACCAGCTAGACCGGCTTAAAGGAGAAAAAGAAGAGCGAGAGAAAGAGGCCACTTCTTACTTCAATGCCTTAGAGAAAGCTCGAATAGAAAATCAAGATCTTCAGGTGCAGCTGAGTCAGGCACTTCAGCAAGCTCTGGATCCCAATAGCAAAGGAAACTTTGTTTGCAGAGGTGGAAGATCGAAGGGCAGCAATGGAACGCCAGCTTAACCTTATGAAAGTCAAATATCAGTCACTAAAGAAGCAAAATGCATTTAATAGAGAGCAGATGATCAGAATGAAGGTCCAAATCGCCACTTTGCTAAGGATGAGAGGATCTCAGACAGAATTTGAGCAGCAGGAACGATTGTTTGCGATGTTGGAGCAGAAGAACGGCGAAATAAAACACCTGCTAGGTGAAATTAGTAGTCTGAAAACATTTAAGAATTTATATGAAAGTATGGATTCTAAGTCTTCCACATCGGCCAACTCTTGTGTTGTAGAAGACAGCAGCTATTATGCAGATTTACTTCAGCTAAAGCTTGATAAATTAAACAAAGAAAATGAAAACTCTAAAGGCGAACTGTCTATTCAGAGAATGAAAGCATTACTTGAGAGCCAGCGGGCCCTGGATATTGAGCGCAAACTGTTTGCAAAGGAAAGATGCCTCCAGCTTTCTGAAAGTGAAAATATGAAGCTGCGAGCCAAACTGGACGAATTAAAGCTGAAATACGAGCCCGGGGAGAAAACAGAAGCACCTGTACCCAAGAAAAGACGCGAGGTGCTGCCTTTCGATGTGACTACCCCAAAGGAAGCTTGTGTCACCAGCGCTACCGAGGAAGAAGTTTCTAGACTCCCACTTCAGAAACAGGAGAAAGAGACCTGTCTTCATAATTTAAAAGAGAACAGTGTACAGTGGGAAAAAGGAGTTTCTTCTGACAGGGTCGTAGCTAGTCTCTCTCCTCCTAAGAATCTGCCCTCAGACACGATGCCAGAGAAGGGAAAGAAAACTGTGAGGCTCATGGACTGTCCAGCCGAGGCCCTACGGGAGCAGAGCCCGAACACCCCCAGCGCCTCCAGGTTAACTGGTGAATCGAGTCTTCAAACAGAAGTGAAAGAGGAGAAAGAAACCACCAGCAAATTGGAAAAAGAACCTTGTAAGAAATCTCACTCTATTATCTATGTATCTTCCAAATCCACCCCAGAGACCCAGTGCCCACAACAGTAATGAGACCCACATGGACTTGGGGCTTAGTGAAGAAAAAAATAAATAAATAAATAAAAAATAATAAAAATAGGAATCATATTTGGATGCAGTTCAATTTACTGAAAATTGAATTTGTAAAGTATTGATTCCCCTAATAGAATTTATCTACTTTATACACGCAAATAGTAAGATTTTAGACTAAAATTTGATTTCATAAACTTGGCAAGTTCCACATAGATTTAGGCAACTAATCTTTTGGTAAATAAAAGTTTTCCATTTTTTTTCAAGTTTTGTGCATTTCAGAAATGTTACACCAAATTTCACTGGCTATGCATTTTCTAGTGTAGTAAAAATTTATAAAATCTAACAAAATTAGATATAATGATAAACTTTAGAATATTTTTTACATATTTTTACATTTTATCTGCTTCAATATATTTTAATGGCTTTTTGAGATATAATGGGCATCTCTTATGGATTGGATATAAAGTGTTCCCAAAAGGCTAAAGCATTGGAGGATTGGTACTTATGCAAGCAATATTCTGATGTGGAACTTTTAGGAAGTGACTGGATATTGAGGCCTTTCCTTTGAACAATGGATACATTCATAATAAGGTGGCATTATTGAGAGGTAGTAGGAAGGAGGAGGTGGGATCTAATTGTAGGTAGTTGTAGGTAGTGGGTCACTAGGAGCTTTGGAAGACAATCCTTTTAAACAGTCCTTTTCTATCTCTGCTTCTGCCCAACATGAGGTGAAAACCTTGGTTCAACCACACCTTCCCATCATGAAATTCTGCCTCACCACCCTCCAGAAACAGAAACCAATTGACAAGACACATCTTGCCTGGAAGCTTGGTAAGTATTGTAGCATGCCGGGTCCACAGGTAAATAAAACTATTAATGATTATGACTCATTTCCCCTAGCAGCCTGCATAGCCCCTTCTGGCATGGTGAAAAGTTAGCCAGCAGGGAGGAAGCTTCCAGCTCAGTTCCAGCTTCCTGCAACCAAAGTCTGTTGTGCCTTCAGTAATAAGATTTTACCAACTGTTTCTGATGAGTGACCAAAAGCAGTAGCAATATTCTGTATTGTTTGAGGTTCCTAGGGGTAACTTATCAATAAGCAACTCGGGTATCCCTCCCACTCTTTATGCAGAGAGTTACATTCTCTCATGCCAGAAATTTCTTTGTTGAAAAAATGCTCTTCTGAGTAGTCTACCTGATATTTTATGAAGCTTATTATCTTAACTGCTGCTTTGTATCTGCCTCAGAGTTCCAAGCCAGTATCAGTAGAATAATTCTAGTCTTAGACTGGTTGCCTCTAGCCTTCCATTAGACCACAGGGAAAGTAAAGATTTCCTAAAGTAGGACTTGAGTGCACAGAGCTTCGATCAGGGATTTCCCAGGACCACATGAAGCACAGGTAGGAGCCAAGCACTTCAGCCAGGCAGATTGTTGGATAATCCTGTCTCTGGCTGGTTGGATAATTGTCTCATTGGTTTGATTAAATCAATGTCTTGTGTGGCTGTGGGGGCAGAGTTGTCCGGCTAGCTAGTATAAAAGGTAGGCCTGTTGCCATTGTGAGACTTGAGTGCACAGAGCTTAGATCAGGGATTTCCCAGGACCACCTGAAGCACAGAGTACCAGGGCATGGGCTGAACAGGCATATTCCCAACAACAACAACAACCAGAATTTCTGAGAGAGTGTCCAAGTGGATTCTTTGGAGAACCTTCAGAACAGAAAGGGAAGAGTGAATTAGACTTCCAATAGAAAGACTAAAACTTATACAAGTCAACACTCCATAAGCAAGGAGAAAAACAAATCAAACAAACAAACAAACAATGAAGGCATCTGAAGGAGGCAAGCAAAGCAAGACTTCAACACAGTGAAGAGGCATTTGGGATTCTCATTGGAATACAGGCAAAGAGAAAACTACATGCCAGGGACACAACAAAGGGACAACATGTGAAAGGTGCAGGATAATTCCACACCAAGCTCTACCAACCCTGTGGGAGATTCCTACAGTGGGATCCCCCTGGGCATGGTTCAGGACACAGATCTTAGAGGAACAATTTCAGACACACTCATAGTAGGGGACTTCAATACCCCACTGAGCCCTTTGGGCAGGTCAACCAGACAAAGAATAAACAGAGAGATATCTTAACTGAATGACACGATACACCAAATGGACCTCACAGACATCTACAGAATATTCCACCCTACTACCAGAGAATACACTTTCTACTCAGCACCCCACAGAACATTCTCCAAAATCGACCACATACTGGGACACAGAAGGAACCTCCACAAATTAAAAAAAAAAAAAAAGATTGAAATAATTTCATGCATTCTATCAGACCACAGTTCAATAAAGTTCATTATCAGTATCAGGATAAGACCTACTATCTAAAAGAACACATGGAGATAAACAACACACTCTTGAATAATGAATGGGTCAAGGAAGAAATAAAGAAAGAAATAAAAGCATTCCTAGAACTGAATGACAATGATAATACAACACAACAAAACATATGGGATACTTTAAAAGCAGCCCTAAGAGGTAAGTTTATAGGCCTGGGCGCTTATATCAGAAAAACAGAAAGAGCACAAGTGAACAATCTAACACTGCAGCTAAAAACACTTGACAGACAACAACAGATGAACCTTAAATGCAACAGACAGGAAGAAATAAAATCAGACCAGAAATCAATGAAATAGAAACAAAGAAAACAATACAAAAAAAACCAATGAATCCAAAAGTTGTTTCTTTGCGAGAATAAACAAGATAGGCAGACCTCTATGCCACTTAACCAAAAGAAAGAACAACTCCAAATCAATAGAATCCATGATGAAAGGGGAACTATCACAACAGACAATGAAAAGATCCAGACAATCATATGGGAATATTTCAAAGACCTATACTCTACTAAGTTTGAAAACCTAGGAGAAATTGATGAATATCTGAAATCCTGGGAATCACCAAAGCTCAACCAAGAAGAGATCGACAGCTTAAACAGACCCATAATATATAAAGAAATTGAAGATGTAATCAGAAACCTCCCAACTAAAAAAAGCCCAGGCCGAGGTACTTTCAGGGCAGAATTCTATAAAACATTTCAAAAAGACTTACAACCATTATTACTCAAATTGTTCTGAAGGATACAGAGGGAATTCTCCCAAATTCCTTCTTTGAAGCCAGCATCACTCTAATACCAAAACCAGGCAAAGATATAACAAAAGAGGAGAACTATAGACACATCTCATTAATAAACACATATGCAAAAATTCTCAACAAAATACTTGCAAACCAGATACAGACCCACATCAAGAAGATCATCCATCATGACTAAGTTGGATTCATACCAGCGATGCAGAGATGGTCCAACATATGAACATCAATAAATTTCATAAAACATAAATGGACTGAAAGACAAAAACAACACAATCATCTCAATTGATGCAGAAAAATCCTTTGACAAAATCCAGCATCCCTTCATGGTTAAAGTCCTAGAGAGAATTGGATTGGAGGGACCATTCTTCATTGTAATCAAAGCCATATACAGGAAACCCACAGCCAAAGAAGCAACGAAAGCATTCCCTTTAAAGGTAGGAACTCGGCAAGGCTGCTCAGGAAATTAAAGGAGTACTAATTGGAAAAGAGGAAGTCAAACTATCCCTTTTTGCTGCTGATATGATTGTTTACTTAAGGGATGCTACAAACTCCACCAGAAAACTAGACATGTTTAAGATTTGGTAAAGTGGCAGGATACAAAATTAACATAGAAAAATCAGTAGCCTTTCTTTACACCAACAACAAGTAACTGAAGAAGGAATTCAAGGAGACCTTCCCTCTCACAATAGCAAAAACAATAAAATACCTAGGAACAAACCTAAGCAAAGACACCAAAAATCTCTACAGAAAAAAATTTAAACCCCTGAAAAAGGAAATTGAATAAGACATCAGAAGATGGAAAACCTCCCATGCTCATGGTTTGGGGAAATTAATATAGTAAAAATGTCCATTCTACCCAAACTCTTGTACAGATTTAATGCAATCCCAATTAAAATCCCCAAAAGTTTCTACACGGGCTTGGAAAAAAAGTCATTAATTTCATTTGGAAAAACAAAAGACCCCAAATAGCCAAAGCAACCCTGAGTGAAAAGAGCAATACAGGGGGTGTCTCTATACCAGACTTCAAACTATACTACAGGGTTATAGTAAAAAAACCAGCTTGGTACTGGCACAAAAACAGACCTGTTGACAAATGGAACAAAACCAAAGATCCAAACTTGAGCACATACAATTTTAGCCAACTCATATTTGTTTGATAAGGAGACCAAGAAGACACAATGGAGGAAAGACAGCATCTTCAGCAAGTGGTGTTGGCAAAACTGGATCACCACTTGTAGAGAATGAAATTAAACCCCTACCTCTTGCCCTGTACAAAAGTCAACTCCAGATGGATCAAAGACCTCAACATGAAACCCAAAACTCTGAAGGCAATAGAAGAAAAAGTTGACACCAGCCTATAAGACATAGGTGTAGGAAAATACTTCCTAAATCAGACAGCAGCTGCATAAGAATTAAGGTAGACAATTGATAAATGTGACGTCATTAAGCTCAAAAGCTTCTGTACATCAAAAGAAACAATCAAGGAAGTGAAGAAAAAACCCACAGAGTGGGAGGAAACCGTCACCACAGATACATCTGACAAAGCATTGATTTCAAGAGTATATAAACTACCCGGATGCCATACTCTGGTCCTGAGCAGGGCAGGGGTCAGGAGCAGCCCACCACTGCCCCAGGAAAGTAAACTTAGGGCATTGACCCACGGGTGCAGGACAATTGATTTGCTGAGTTGTGGCAGAGGGGCCAGTAGCTGGCGGACGTAGATTGGACTCCTAAATCCCGCCAGAGTGGGCTGTCAGGAATACCCCCCCCCAACAACTGGAATCGAGGAGAGAGTATCCAGTGGATTAAGAGAACATTCAGAACAGGAAAGGAAGAGACTTCCAGTATCCAATATATAAACAAAAGTGAAAGCCTGAAACCTAGACAAGTCAACACTCCATAAACAAGTAGGAGGGAAGGAAGGGAAAAAAATAAAAACATTGGAAGGAAGCAAGCAAAATAAAACTAGCTTTCAGCCTTCAACAAACTGAAAAGGCATTTGGTATTTGAATCACAAAAGGGAAACCCACATGCCAGGGAGATGACGAAGAGACAACATGGGAAAGGTGCAGGATAATTCTGCACCAAGCTCTACCAACCCGGTAGGAGACAGCTACAATCGGATCCCCCTGGAGGTGACCCCAGAAACAGACATTAGAGGACTAATTGCAGACCTATGAAGAGAAATTAAAGAACATAAAGAATAATTCAGAGAAGTAAAGAGAGAGAATGAAAAACTCAAAAAGGACCTAGAGGGATACAAAAACTAAAGGAAGAGACTGACAAACTCCAGAAAGAACGAGAGAGAGAAAAAAACAAACACCTTAAGGAAGTAGAAACACTGAAAAAGGAGGCCAACCAACGAAGTAAGGAGCACCAAGAAGAGATTGAGAAACTCATAAAGGAAATGGATATATTAAGGAAATCACAGGATGAAATGAAAAAGGAAATAGAACACTTATCCAACCAGGAAGAAAGGAAAGGAAAAAGCCTCAGAAATAGAATGGAGGGAAGCATAACAAAGAATATCAGATCTGGAAGATAACACAGAGCAACTAAAAATTCAAATAAGATTATGGAAAAAGTTTAAAATACACAAAAACTGGAACAACCAGGAAATACGGGACACTATGAAAAGATCAAAACCTCCGCTCATAGGAATAGAGGAAGGAGAAGAATCTCAAGAGAAGAGTAGTGATCAATCTTCAACAGACATATAGATGAAAACTTCCCAACTAAAAGGAAAGACAAAAACGCCATCAATATACAGAAGCACACAGGACTCCAAAAGACAGATCAGAAAAGAAACTCACCACGCTACGTCATAGTCAAAAGGCTAGATTCCCAAAACAAATAAATTGCTGAAGCCACAAAGAAAAACAAGTCACATACCGAAGGGAAACCCATCATAATTAAACTGACTTCTCAGAGAAGGATAGTAACCCTACTCCCACCTCCCTCGGTTTTTTTTTTTTTTTTTTTCGGTTTTTTTATTTTTAGACCTATAGATGCCTAAGTTTGTATTACACATACCCATAAACAGGAGCCAAGGCATAAGCTTTCATAAATTTACCCAAACTGTTGCTCATTGACTGTAGATGCTCTTATTTGGAAGGAAATTTAAGCTTGTTTCCTTTTAAATTTCCTACAAGTAAAAGAAAGTGTGTAAATAGAATGTTGTGTATATTCAGAAAAAATATATAGTCCATTTGTATACCAACGTAACCCATAACAAATGTTATAAATAAAACCAATTAACATTTGATATTCCCAATTAGTGGCGTTGTATTACCCATTTCCACCAAAGACCTAACACTAATTTGAAAGTAATCTAAACAGTTCACAAGCCTTAAAATAGCCTATAATTGGTGGGAGTAAAGCTTGGGCATATTTGAGTACTGCATAATAAATTTTACCTAATAAACACTTGCTCTTAAATGCTATATGACTGGGACTAAACTTCTATTATTTGAGGAAGTAAGAGATTTAAGCTTAATTCATTTAAATGTGTCCTACAAGTAAAGAAAGTGTTACAACTGTGATGATTGTTATTCTAGAAAAAATAGAGAGCCAACCCAATACAACTATAAATAAAACAACAGCATTTTATATTCCCAGTTAGTTCAAATGTCTGTATACTACTCCTTTTTTGTTTTGTTTTTTCTTTTCGCACAAGAATTCCTTCGATATAAAACCAATTTGCAAGCAGTTGTTTGCCCCACCCACACCCCCAAGGCTCCCACCTCCATCAGCCGGAGGGGATTGAATTGTTCAATGCAAGTTGTATCCAAATAAGTGTCCAGACTATATTGTCGTAGTTTAGATTAAAAAATTAAAATAATACCGTGTCACCCCTATCGCAGCCCCTACAAATCTACCCCCCCCCTCTTCCACCAGAATTGTTCCGTAGGCTTAAGATGGGCAAGGTGGACAGAAGACAATCAGTCTACTTTCTGCTGAAGATGGTCGTTTTGGACTCTAATCAGTTCTGCTATTTCCTTTCATAGGCTGACCGTTGCCCAGGGACAGGTTTTTCAATCCGTCTAATGAACACTAACCAATTGAGATATATATCGTATTTAAACATTGCTGGGTACTATGGTAGTTACTTGGTAATAGCCACAGATGTTTGGATGGTGGTTAACCCACGATGACTTTTTTTGTTCTGAGAGAGATGACAAGGCCTATACTGGTAGCACTAAATATCCTAATCACTTAGAAGGTATAAGCTTGTGGCGACATCCCGAGTTTATTCCTCCAAGGAGAGACTATAGTCACAAGAAGTTGGGAAATACAGACATATGGTTGCGACTGCTGCCAGTATCTCTGGAAAAACGCTTGTGTTCCAATCCTATTAATAATATTTTCAATTTTTGCTGATCTTAAACTAACAATGAAGGAGAATTGTTGATTTCCCACAGGTAAAAATCACAATTAATGCTGAAAACAACAATTATGGCTGTGTAGCTGATGAACTGGGGAATGCCGCAGAGAGGTTGACCCATCTAAACATTAAGGAATGAAACCTCAGACTTTGCCTGAGTCAGGACCTGAGCATCTCTCTGAATAATATTGGGTTGACTGTTTATAATGGGATCTACTAAGGAAGTTTACCTTCCAGGGCTGAGTAACCTTCCTGCCTCTCCGCCTTTTTTTTTGGAAAAGAAACAACATGATGGTAATGAAACCAACTCCCAACGGTAAACTAGAGCCAATCTGTTAAAGTGGTAAGTTCCTATATAAACAGGCACAACGTAGTTAACTGATTGATAGGCAAGGAACTGTGAAAGGATATTTCCCTAACTAGAGCCAAATTCAATAGTAAGTGTTTATAAGCTGTGTAATCAAGCACAACACATATATTACTGACAGGAAAGCTTGTACATAGGAATGAAATTATTCTGCCTAGGAGATGTGGCAGGGGATTCAAGACCCGCCCCCCAAATTATAAAGGCCTGTTCCCTATAAGTGGGATATATGCAAAGAGAAAGGCAGTAAGTCCCTGTTGTCCGAAGACCTGGTGTGAGCATGAAAAATTGTACTGAGACGTCACTTGTAGTATACAACTGGCCTACTGCAAAGGCTAGAGAGCATTACAAAGGCCACTAAAGCCATAACAGCAAATATGGTCCTCCCTGAGAACAAGCAAGACTCCTCTGTCCAATATCAGCTACACTCGCAACAATCCTGGAGATACTAGACAACAATGGCAGCCATGTGTCTAAATACAAACCAAAAGTTAATTTGGTATGTGCTCTCTCATTGGAGAGAATAACTCACAGCGGATGCCCAGCAGCTTGTGTCCTCGGTGGTTGGGCGATGTTGTGGAGCCACAGTAAGAACTTGTCACCCTTTAGAGAGAAACCACAGTTTGTGGATTAGTACATGCCATCCAAGCATCTGTGTCTATGCTCACAGCTTAGGTGTGACATAATAAGTTACGGAGCTTAAATGCCTGTACATCAAGACTGTGTGCTTTTTGTTAGTATGACTAAAAGGGTAGTCACTGGAAAGTGTCAAGCTATGAAGGGAAACACCTGAACTAGACGGAGTCCAAAAGACAACTCCAAAGAAATTAGATTTTCTTCTCACCCACTTGTGCCCCTTGCCCAAAGCCCAGGGAAACAAAACTGCGGAAGAGGAGGCAATGTAGATTGTAAGAGGCTGTGGGAAGAGATATGGGGTGAATCATGAGAATAAGGAATATAGTCTGGACTCCATGATACAACATGCCTGTGATACAAGCTTCTCCAATGGTCCTTATGGGAACCTTGGGTTGTTAAAAATTGGGACATAGATACTTGCAAAATGCACCAATTACCTGAATTATGACATAATGAGTGACATCAATGCAAAGATCTGCAAACAACTGTGTCCATTTAATTGAAGAATCCCTTAAAAAAATAAATTAATTAATTAAAAAAAAACTGACTTCTTTCCCCTCAAACATAAAAGCAGAAGAACATGAGCAAAGATTCCAGTGTTGATAGAATATGGATGCCAACCCAGATAAATCCAGCAATGCGTGGCAAGCTATGACATTGGAAGAAAAGAGAGAAGGAATCTCCAAGACATAAAACAAGATGGAAGTAGAATACATTCCAGAAAACCAGACTCCCAGAAAATGCGTGAAGCAATTCAAAGGGGCAGACAGAAGAGGAGGCGCAACATCCGTTAAGACCAGGAAAAGAAACTAATAAAAAATATAAACAGAGGAGTAGAATCAGAGACGAAAAAGTCCAAATGGATATAAGGTGAAAGGAAAAAAACATCCATCGTTCATTATAACTTTAAATATTAAGTGGCTGAACTTCCCAATCAAAAGGCATACCCGGGAGAGAGGATTAGGAACAAAGCACCCATCTATAAATGCGTGTCTGCAAGGAAACTCTCTCAATTTCAAGGACAGACAGACTTAAGGTGAAGGGATGGAAGAAAATATTCCAAGCAAATGGGGTAACCAAAAAGAAAGCAGGTGTCACTATCCTAAGTATCAGACAAAATAGACTTAAAAAGCAAAAAAATCAAAAGAGACCAAAGAGGGCCATTAGATCTTCAGTAAAGGAACAATCGACAATGAAGATCTCACATCATGAATGAATATAGCACCAAATGCCGGCACACAACAAACAACTTTGGTAAAGACAACTCTCATGATCTCAAGGCTCAGATTAACCCCAGACACTAATATAGGGGGACTTCAATACCCCACTCATCCTTTAGACAGATCCAGGACAAAGGATGAAACAGAGAGACATCTGAACTGAATGATCAATAACCAAATGGACCTCAACAGACATCTACGAATATTCCACCCCAACACCAGAGAATAAACTTTCTACTCAGCACCCCATGAACATTCTCCAAATAGAATCATATACGGGACACAGGGAAAAACTCAACAAAACAAAAAGATTGAAATAATCTCATGCATTCTTTCAGACCACAGTGCAATAAAACTCAATATCAACACCAGGAAAACCCTACAACCTACAAGAACACATGGAGACTAAACAACACTCTTTGAAAAGAATGGGTCAAGGAAGAAATAAAGAAAAATAAAAACATTCCTGGAACTGAATGACAATGATAATAAAAACCGCGCAAAACCGTATGGACTATGTAAAAGCAGTCCTAAAGAGTAATTTATAGCCTCTAGTGCCTACATTAAAAAAATAGAAAGAGCACAGTGAACGATCTAACACTCCAGCTAAAAGTCTTGAGAGACAAAACAAATGAACCCTAAACGCAGCAGCAAGAAGAAATAACAAAAATCAGAGCAAGAAATCAATGAAATAGAAACAAAGAAAACCATACAAAAAATCAATGAATCCAAAAGCTGTTCTTTGAGAAATAAACAAGATAGACAGACCTCTAGCCCAGTTAACCAAAGAAAGAAGGAACAACTCCAAATCAATAGAATTCGTAATGAAAGGAGAAATATCAACACATGATAATGAAATGATGCAGACAATCATACAGAATTACTTTAAAACCTATATCACTAAGTTTAAAACCTAGAAGAAATGGAGCAATATCTGAAATCTTGGGAATCACCAAAGCTCAACCAAGAAGATATCATACAGCTTAAATAGACCAATAAATTGAAGATTGAAGATGTAATAAGCAGCCTCCTAACCAAAAAATGCCAGCCAGATGGTTTCACAGCAAATTTATATAAAATATTCAAAAAGACTTACAACCATTATATTCAAGTTGTTTGAGAAGGACAGAAATGGAGGAGTTCTCCCAGATTCCTTCTATGAAGCCAGCATCACCTAATTAATACCAAAACAAGGTAAAGAAAACCAAAAGGAGAACGATATCCCATCTCCCTAATGAACACAGAGCCAAAATTCTAAATAGGATACTGACGCAATTGCATACAGACCCCATCAAGAAGATCATCCACCATGACCAAGTGGATTCATACCAGCAGATTGGCAGGGATGGTCAACATAGAAATCAATAAATATCATCAACATATAAACGGACTGAAAGACAAAAAACACACATCATCTCAATTGATGTGGAAAAAAGCCTTTACAAAATCCGTATCCTTCATGGTTAAAGTCCTAGAGGAATATGGATTGGAGGGTATACTTTAATGTAATCAAAGCCAATATCAGGAAACCGACAGCCAATATCAGCCCAAATGGGGAAACGACAAAGCATTCCCCTTAAAGTAGAACTGCAAGGATACTGCCCCTTCACCACTCCTTTTAACAAGTGCTTGATCCCTTGCTAGGGAATAAGGCAAGAAAAGGAATTAAAAGGAGTTCTAATCAGGAAAAGAGAAGCAAGCTATCCCTTTTTGCTGATGAATGATTGTATACCTAAGGGATGCTAAGACTCCACCAGAAAACTCCGAAATTTAACAGTTTGGTAAAGTGCAGGATACAAATAAATCTAGAAAAATCAGTAGCCTTTCTTTACACCAACAACACGCAATTGAAAAGGACTACAAGGAGACCTTCCCCTCACAATAGCCTCAAAAACAATAAAATACCTAGGAACAAACCTAACCAAGACACCAAGGAACTCTACAACAAAAATTTTTAAACCTCTGAAGAAGGAATTGAAGGTAAGGACATCAGAAGATGGACAACCTCCCATGTCATGTGATTGGGAAGATAAATATAGTAAAAATGTCCATTCTACCTAAACTTGTATACAGATTTAATGCAATCCCCATACAAATCCCAAAGCTTCTTCACAGTTTGGAAAAAATCCTCAATTTCATTTGGAAAAACAAAAGACTCCAAATAGCCAAAGCAACTCTGGGTGAAAAGAGCAATACAGGGGGGAATCGCTCTACCAGACATCAAACTATACTACAGGGCTATAGTCATAAAAACAGCTTGGTACTAGCAAAAAAACAGACCAGTTGACCAATGGAATAAAACTGAAGATCCAAACCTGAGCACATATAATTTCAGCCATCTCATATTTAATAAGGAGGCACAAGAAGACACATTGGAGTGAAGACAGCATCTTCAACAAGTGGTGTTGGCAAAACTGGATCACCACCTGTTGAGAGAATGAAATTAAACCCCTACCTCTCACCCTGTACAAAAGTCAATCAATGGATCAAAGACCTCAACTGAAACAAAACTCTGAAGTGATAGAAGAAAAACTTGCAGCAGACCTACAAGACTAGGTGTAGGAAAAGACTTCCTAAACTCAGACAGCAGCTGCACAAAAATTAAGATTGACAATTGACAAATGGACCTCATTAAACTCAAAAGCTTCTGTACATCAAAGGAAACAATAAAGGAAGTGAAGAGAAAACCCACAGAATGGGAGGAAACCTTCACAACAGATACATCTAAGCATTAATTTCCAGAGTATACAAGCTACTCAAAAAACAAAGAAGAAAATAAATGAATCACTCAGAAGATGGAGCAAAGATCTGAACAGAGACTTCACAGAGGAGGAATTAGAGATTCAGACACACACTCTCTCTCCTTTCTAGTCTGAGAGAGAAGCTTGCTTGCCTGAGGCGTTCTGACAAGACCTGCCTGCCTGAATAATAAACAGCTTTGAGAAGAACGAGCGAGAGGTGCTTTGTTGCTGCGGCTTCATACAAGTGTCCCCTACGAGTGTTCCTTAAGAAACACCTTAAGAAGTGTTCAACATCGCTAATAATTAAGGAAATGCAAATTAAACCACCTTAAGATACATCTTACTCAATAAGACTGTTCTAGGATCAAGAAAACAAATGATGCCAAGTGCTGGGAGGGTGTGGGGAAAGGGGAACACTCATCCATTGCTAGTGGGATATAAACTTGTGCAGCCACATGGAAAACAGTGTGGAGAACCTTTAGAAGACTCAAAATGATCCTGCCATTTGACCCAGTCATACCAACTCCTGGGTATACCCACAAGACTCATCTTACTGCAGAGATACATGCACAGCTATATTTATGCGCGCTGTTCACAATAGCAAAAAACGGGAATCAACCCAAAGCCGTCAACGTGACGAGTGGGAGAGAAAAGTGGTACATGTACACAAGGTGAATCTAGTCAGTGGTAAAGAAAGATGACGCATGAATCGCAGGTAAATGGATGGAGCTAGAAACATCAGCTAAGTGGGTAACACAGTCCCAAAATAACAAACGACAAAGGGTATCTCTCAGTTAAGGGAGTGCTAGACCAAAACGCCGTTAGTAAAATTACTGGGAGGGGATGCAAGAAAAGAAAACAACGAATAGAGGCAAAATACTGGAAAGGGGGTGACGGGGAGGGGGGAGGGGGAGAGGGACACAGGTGAAGTCGAGGGGGTTATAGGATTAATGACGTGAGGTTCAACAAGATCTCGCGTTTGCCCAGACTCTGTCTACGGAGATACAGGGGTGTTTTAGGACTTAGAAAAGTAAATAGTGTATGTTAACAACAGGTTGGTTAAAAGGCTGATAAAAGCGGATGGAAGCGAGTAAGGGAAGAATTGCTGTCATCCACATTCGTAATTAAAAACTGTAGAACAATACGGGGGGTAGGAAACAAAGCTGCCGTCTAATATGCGTGTAGTGAGATCACCTGAGAGCAATCTCTTCATCCTATAAGATAAAAAGAATTAGGTCGGTTTCCCAACGTAATCACATACAGACTCCAAAACATGCAGGGGACTCTGATGAAATCTGCCTGATTCCACCTAGTTACGAGTATGAATACAAAAGCTGGGCTTTTTTGAACCAGGGTCAAAATAAAAACGCTAAAAAAAAAAGGGGATATAGAAGATAGACAAACTTTTTGTCAAAAAAAACCTTGCAACCAATCTATAAAATAAACTATGAAAGGATTTGTATGTATCCAACAGGCCAGAGTATCACCAACTTAATGGCTGAGAAAGAAAATGCAGCTTTGCAGTGAGTATGATGTAACCGAAAGTGCCAGCAGAAGGATTGACTCCTCTGGATGGTGAAGGGAGAAAGCTAGATTGCTGACAGACATCAGGCCACTGGATCCTACTAGTAACAACTATTTTTAATGAATCCTAATGAGCTTACCTTCTAGGTGCTGCAAATGTTTTTAATCAAGAGACTTTCTTAACTCCCCCCCCTATAGAATAAGGAGAAATATATGATGATGATGAGGTCGTTCCCAGCTGTAGATTGGAGCCAGCTGTTATAGAGGTAATTCTCTTGTAATCCTCTACTAACTCCCCTTTAATCTGACTATGGACATAGAAACTGTGAAACGGATTATTCTCTCTTCAGAAACAAATATATGCTAAAGTCTCCTTAAGCTATCACTTAAACAAAATATATTAATACAGGAGCTCTGACATCAACAAGGATTATTTTACCCATGTAGCTGTTGCCTTTATCCTGCGTAAACTCCAACTGGCTCACTGCGAAGACCTAGACCCGCGCTGAAGATATTGAGGATGGCCAGGAGAGTGTTACCGAAAGGCACTCAACTAACAACAATAAAGCAAATATAGGTCTCCTTGAGTCAAGCAAGACTCCTCCATCAGCACCACCTACACCTCCCTCTGCCTGAAATACTGTGCAGCAGTGGCAGCCATTGTTGTATATCCCAAATCTAATTGGCTATTAGCTCTGTCCTTGGAGGAATAACCCACGGACTGATGCCACAAGCTGACATCCTCTAATGGTTAGGAGATGTTTAAACCACTCAAAGACCCTGTCATACTTAACAGAGAAAATGTAATTCATGCGATTAACATACCACACCAAACATCTGGTGTCTATACCAAAGTAACCTACCATAACAATTAGTACTGTTTAAATCCTATTATCTAATTGCAATGTGCTTCATAGTAGGATTGAAAGGCTATAGTATACTGTACGAAACTAATATCTAATTGCAATGGCTTCATTAGTAGGATCGAAAAGTTATGCCTGGACAAGCTGGCAGCCCATGAAAGAAAACAGCCAGAACTGACTAGAGACCAGACAACAGCTCCAGAGAAAGTAGACTGTTTTGCTTCTCATCCACCTGTGCCTTTTCTAAGCCTAGGGAAAAATCTGCAGAAGAGGGGGGGTGTGCCGATAACTGCCATTAGAGCGTCCAAGAGCTGTGGCTGCTGGAATCCGCTCCAGGATGAGGGTTGCCATGATGTTTGCTTGCATCATCCATCCTTGACAGGACTTTTACAACCCTACCATATGAGCAGAGCCACCTCATTGCGATCAGATCTTGAGGGCGTGAGGCCCGACAATGACGCCCCCTCGCTGGATGAGGGAGGACTCCATGTAGGTTGGCTGTGTGGGCGTCTGTGGTTGCACAACTCTCGCCGAGCAACTCATATGATTCTGTCGCGTTTCTACTCATTTGCTTGCACGCTTGATGCTGGCTGACTCACTTCACGACCATCGTACTGCTGGTCCTGGTAGTGTTATCTCGTTACCCTGAAGACATTTGATGGGTTTATTGAGCGCAAGTTTGCACACAATCGTTCTATACACACGCCAGATGATGCTAAAATAATAATCACTAGAGAACCGATGCAGATATATCAGTTATTGGTTTTCAGCAATCGCAATTTCCCGCCCTCTCAGGCGCCGAGTAGCTCACACCCGCCCGCGGGAGTGTTGCGCGCGAAGCGGTATTTAGCGCGGTCTAGGCCTTATGAAGTGAATTGGTATAATTTAGGGTATGTCTGAAAGGGGTCCTTGCACCGATATTGATATCACTTCTACTAAAATGAAAAGAATAAGTTATAGAATGGAAGCAGTGTAGTCTGCCCTCCACCACAGCCTCACTAAACCAACTCCCACAAACTTGTCTCAAAAAACACAAGAAAGAAAACAACGCCCACCGCAATAGCTGGTCAAAGAGCTGAAGGAGACTTCACAAGTAAAGACACGCTAGAGATTGCTGAGAAACACCTTAAAAAAGTGTCCACGTTGCTCATTACTTCGGAAAATGCAATTAAAAAACAACTTTAACGATATCACACGCACACACCACAATGTGACTGCGCTCGGTATTACTAAGGAAAACTAATGATACCAGGTGCTGGAGAGGTTGTGGGAAAGGGGAACCACTCATCCACTGCGGGTGGCCATTTAAACTCGTACAGCCACTATGGAAAGCATTGTGAGACACACGTGGAAGACTCAGAAAGAACTTGCCACCTGACTCAGCCATACCCCTCCTGGATATATACCCCACCAAGGAATCATCTTACCATAGATATACATGCCACAGCCATGTTTATCGCAGTTCTCTTCACACTAGCAAAGAGCTGGAACCAACCCAAGTGCCCCTCAACTGACGATGGATAGAGAAAAAATGGGTTACATTTATACAATGGTTCTATGCAGTGGTAAAGAACATATACATTGCCGGGCATGGTGGCGCCTGCCTTTAATCCTGCACTTGGAGGGGCAGAGGCAGGCGATCTTTGTGGTTAAGGCCAGCCTGGTCTACAGAGTGACCTTATGAGTTCAAGGTCAGACTGATCTACATAGTGAGACCCTGTCTGAAAAAGCCAAACCCTGAAAAAAAAAAAAAAAAAAAAAAAAAAAAAGAAAGATGACATCATGAGCTTTGCAGGTAAATGGATGAAGCTAGAAGATATCATGCTAAGTGAAGTAACACAGGCCCAGAAAAACAAACGATGAATGCTATCCCTCATCTGTGGATGCTAGCACCAATTACCTAATTGTATGGCAAACTGAGCAATGTTAATGTGATCTGAAAACAACTCTGCTCTTATATTGCGAATCCCTTAAAAATTAATAAAAATTTAAAACAAAACAACAACAACAAAAAAAGATTAGGTTGAAAAAAAAAGATTTCCTAAAGTAAACCTCACCTACCCATGGCTCGGGGATCATTGCGGAAGCCAGGGTTGATGAATGATCATAGGACACAGTATTCCAGGCCTCTGAGAACTTGTTCATATGAACCTACAGCAGTGGTTTCAGCATGCACAAGACAAATGCAAACTGAATTAGACAAAAATCCGGCATAGAACTGGGGAAATGGGCAGGCAGCTCCAACCTTAGCTGAGGAGCTGTTAGCAGCTGATTACTGCTGGCTAAGGGAGAGTTCATCTTCTTTAAGGGAAAGATTCTGGATAGGCTAACTAAACCCCAGTGCATGAATTCACACCAAGGGGAATCTGGGGACACAAACTTGACTCAATATGCTTTAACATATATGACAGAATGCATAAAATCCAGTGGGAGGTACTATAAAGGGGAATTGATAGGGGAGGAGGTCTAATATGATTGAGATATATTGTATAAAATGCACAAAAATTCAATAAAAATATACATTAAAAAAAGAAAAGAGGTGAAAAAAAGATTTCCACACATCCTTCTTCAGGTCCTGACTTGACCTTCTTTCTTTTACCACCTTCATTTTCAAGGCAAGACCTGAAATTCCTAGAAGAAAAAGTAGTCAGACACTGGAGATGGAAAGACTCAAGATGCATACTACAGATTTTTGGAGATTAAGTCTGTAAAATAAAGCATACTGTAGTAAACTCTTGAGTGTGATAATTGTTTCAGAGAAAGGACTCAAAAGAACAGTGGAAAAAAGGAGCTAAAAATCGTATGTTTAACATCACACCATTAGGCCTCTGCATGAGGTGGCTAGAGGGTCACCTACGTGCCCTGAATGTTGACAAACATGAGTCGCAGAAATATCAATTCTGTCAAGAGAGGAAAGATGAGAAAAAAATTCATTAATCTCTCACTAATACTCTGTTCCATGTTGAAGGAAATTTGGTGGGAAAATGGCTCCAAAAATGATTTCATGATTAAAAAGGACCTCTGAGATACACATTGGGTACCATGCTGTATTTGAAATAGAGGGTACATAATAATAATCACCCTGAGTTGAAAAGACAATTAAATTAGATTCAAATGAAGATTAGCAATATAATAAAAAGACCAAAACTGTATGATGAGTTGCACCAAAAATTGTGTTAACAATTAGCTCATCCTTGCATTCTTGTAATCAATCTTTACTCATAATAAGCTATTCCATTATGCAATATATTATAGCAATAGTGCTGGTATTTTAATATGATTTTGCAATTAAATTTATATTATTTAACGATGTTTTATTTTCCTATTTGTGCAAGTTTCAAGTTTTAATATAGCTTTTTTAAAAACTTTCTTTATACTTTAGAACAGTTTGAATAGCATAGAAATTATTCCTTGTCCTTTATAACCAGAACCTCATAATATTTTGTCTATAGACTGGATAATTCTACATGACTTTTTTGTCTAAATGACTCTTTGTAATTTCCTCAGTTTTCTATGTTTTTTATACTTAAGTATGGGTAACTATTCATCTCTGAAATTCATTGATTTATTCAAATTAATTAAACTTTTGGCATAGATTTATGAAAACTGTTTTCTTATATTTTGACATTTTAACACAATATGGGGTTATTTCCTCTTTGCAAAATATTATGTATTATTTTTCCGTTTTAAATAGAAGAAAACCATTGTGATTAAATAGAAGAGAACCATTGTGGTTAAACGTTTTATATAGTCAATAATTCCACTAAAACTTCTGAGTCAAGCTAAGAATCTATATGGATAAAATGATTCAAAATAAAAACATCATTCCAACAAGAAAACATCTTTGTTTTCTACATAATTACAAACTTGCTCAGTAGTATAAAGAATCATCCTTTGTAGACGCCAGTGCTTCTTAGGAAAAAACATCAAGCATTACTAGAGAAGAGTTTCTACCTACAGTTAAAATAGAATATCTCAGGCTGGAGAGATGGCCTAGTGGTTAAGAGCACCGACTGCTCTTGCAGAGGACCCTGGTTGGATCCCCAGCACCCACATGGCGGCTGAGAACCATCTGTAACTCCAATTCCAGGAGAACTCCAGTTCCAGGGGAATCCGCTGCTCTCTTCTGACCTCCGTGGCATTTCAGGACACGGGTGCACAAACCTACATGCAGACAGTACAAATAAATAAATAAATAAATAAATAAATAAATAAATAAATAAATGAATAAATAAATAAATAAAAAAAATAGAATATCTCATCTTTCTATTGCTTATTTTAATGTTCCCTCAGGAACCAAAACAGCATAGGGACTTTGCAAAATCCCACTTGGTTAACAGTCAATACAAATCTGTTCTATTAAATGGAGATTTTAGATAGGAGCTTCAATAATTGAAATTGTATATCTATGACATATTAAGGAGGAACTTTAGCTCAGTGATACAATTTTATACTATACTCACCAAGAAGAAATTTCTGATTAGAAATTCTCTAACAAAAGCAAATCTCTTTATAAGAAGTGGATCTTGGTAATTCTGCATTGTCTTTTTGATGACATTGCAAGGTGGAAATTGCCATTCTCATATCAGTTCATAAAGTCTTATGTAATTGGAATATGATTGTATTAGCTTTATTTTACCACACCATATACTGAAAGTAAATGAATTTATTGAGAGAAAGGGTTTCTTTTGGCTCATGGAAATAAAAGCTTCACTTTGAGTAGAACCATTGATTCAAGCCTGTGGCAGAGTAATTCATCATGGAGATACATGTGATGGAGCAAACTTCATCTCCAGTGTAAAAGCCAAGAATAAGAAGTGACTGGGGTCTCACATCCCTTCAAGGGGATGCCCTGATGGCTAAAAGATCCCAAAGAAGCTCACTTCTTACAGTTTTTACCCCCTCAATAACACCAAGCTGGAGATCAAGCCTTCCCATGTGAGCCTTCGAGGTATACTTTTTCAGGACCACAGAAATGATTAGATAAGCTTACATTGTTAAAGATAGTAAAAAAGTACTTGTATAAAGTTCATTTCATGCCTGATAACACTTATTTACACTACATTTATCACTCAAGCTCCAACCTATTTGAAATACAACATTTTAAAAGTAGAGTTAAAATAACTCTATTCAGACTAATGTTGTTCCAGTATAATGAATTTTTTAGCTGTATTAGTTCTAAGGAACTTCTCCCAATAATAATCAATGACAGAAAATTAAGATTCCCCAGCTGTAGAGTGGGAAGAGTATACTACTTCTCGAATTTGTCCATCTCATTGTACAATTGTCTACCTGCTTTTACATTTCTTTATTCTTTTTTATTTTTTTTATTTTTATTTATTTCTGTATGTGTATGAATGTACTGTCTGCATGCAGGTGTGTGCACCCGTGTCGTGCAACGCCGCGGAGATCAGAAGAGGGCATCGGATTCCCCTGGAACTTGAGTTCTCCTGGAATTGGAGTTTCAGATGGTTCTCAGCCGCCATGTGGGTGCTGGGGATCGAACCCAGGTCCTCTGAGAGAGCGGTCGGTGCTCTTAACCGCTAGGCCATCTCTCCAGCCCCACTTTTCTTTATTCTTTAAACTCTTTTTCTCACATAAATAATGTCCTTCCCTTTTATCTTTCTTGCTTCCTTAATCCCCATGATCAGAAATGTGTACTGCAAATTTGTTTAGGTTTCCAGGTGGGGAGTTTTGTTGTTATGTGACTTACGGACACATTCTTCTGTGTCATATTTAATAAACAGATGGCACAAATGTATGAGCACATGATGTTCCTGCTTCCATCGCCATCATTTTCAGCTGAGGACACTAGCTCAAGCATCTGCACTCACTGATGAGTGAGAAAATTATAATAGAGAAAGCTAGAAATTTTCATGCATGGAAGATGTTATTTTATGATCTAGGACATCAAAATAGTCTGAGTTTGTTGTACAAATGCCCAATAAAAAATAAATTAAAAAATAAATAAAATATTCTGAGTTTGAAAGTCCTTTTGGTAGTGTGGTATAAAGTACCCTCATGGAGGGTCAACTAAATTCTAAGTAAACATGGCTCATTTTTTCAGAATAAGAGTTTAAACTGATTGTCATAAAATAAATAATGCTAACAGAGCTATCCATAGAATAGAATTACTTTATAGCTTGACCCCCACAGTGATAGGTCCAAGGCTAATAATGTCACTCACAGATGCAGCTTGTAACTTCTCTCACCTCCATCTTAAATTTCACCCCAACTATTGGATGAATATCTTCTCTCCTCAAAACCCTGTGCATCTCAAGAATTACTACCCAGGAAAACGAACTTTCCTTGTGAGACATATCAAGTTTCTCTTCATCCTAAGGGCCTTACTCACTGAACAGCAACTGCAAACCAAATTTTCCAATAAAACCTTTGCTGCATCTATTTATGACATTTTACAAGGCCACATATGTCCCTGGAATTAGCATTATTTATTCTAACTGTGACCCTATTGACCTTGACTCCCCTACCTCACAGAGAAAAAAATAAATATATACCCAACTACACAAGAGAACAACCATCAAATTGTACTTCACTAACTTGTGAGAAACAAGTAAGCAATTTTTTATGTGGACATCCATAAAATAACCGTATGTATTACATATATATGCACATATGTACATATATATGTATATACATATATATGTACATATATATGTAAATAAAAGTACTGGGAAGATGGGACAGTCATGGAAAACAAGCAAACACTGGAGATAGTTGAAATGAATAAATGAAATAAAAGTCAAACTAGAGAAAGTTTATGAAATTAACAAGACAAAAAATGGAAGAGATGAAGATTTGAGGAAGCTGAGGAATAGAGAAGCAAGAATAAGGACGAGAAGCAGTAGGAAAGTGGAAGCTGTGGTCAGAAAGATGATTAGGATGTTTCTCAGCCATCTTTAGTTGTTTGTGAAGTCTCTGTTCAGCTCTTTACTCCATCTTTTGATTGGGTCATTTGTTTTCTTACTTCTTTGTTTTTTGAGTAGTTTATATACTCTGGATGTTAATGCTCTGTCAGATGTATCACTGGTGAAGGTTTCCCCCCACTCTGTGGGTTTTCTCTTCACTCCTTTGCTTCTTTCCCTATACAGAAGCTTTTGAGTTTAATGAGGTCCTACTTGTCAATTGTTGATCTGATTTAGAAAATCTTTTCCTACACTTATATCTTATATGTTACTGCCACCATTTTCTTCTATCATTTTCAGAGTTTCGGGTTTCACATTGAGGTCTTTGATCCATTTGGAGTTGATTTTTGTACAGGGTTTGACGTGTTCAGAGTCAGTAATAATTAAAGAAATGCAAATTAAAATTACTTTAAGATTTCATCCTATCCCAGTCAGACTGGCTATGATCAAGAAAACAAATGATACCAAATGATATCAATTGGTTGTGGGGAAAGGGGAACACTAATTCAATGCTAGTGGGAATGAAAACTTGTGTAACCCCTATGGAAAGCAGTGTGGAGAACTCTTAAATGGCTCAAAATGAACCTACCACCTAACCCAGTCATACCACTCCTGGGTGTATATCCACAGGACTCATCCTATTACAGAGATAAGTGCACAACTATGTTTACTGCAGCTTTCTTCATGACAGCAAAGAGCTGGATACAACCCAAGTGTCTGTCCCTCAACTGATGCATGGATATAGCAAATATTGTATATCTACACAATGGAGTTCTATGCAGTGGAAAAGAAAGACAATATCATGAAATTTGCAGGTAAATGGATGGAACTAGAAGCCATTATGCCAAGTGAAGTAACACAGTCCCAGAAAAACAAATGGCATATGGTGTCCCTCATTTGTGGATCCTAGCATCATATCCTTATTTGTATGGCAAATTGATTATTTTTTTTTCTTTTGCTTCCTGTTGCTTTGGGCACAACTGCTCGTAAATTGGTTTTACATGAAGGATGCTTGTACTCACAGATTATCACCTACTGTTAAAAAAAATGAAAACAAAACAAAACAAAAACAGAGAAAGATGCAGAAAAGTTATGGCAGAATGCATGATCTGGGATGGGTAGGGGTGGGGTGGGGGGAAGGGAAGGGGATATATGCCTGAACTGAATTGGAAAATGATGTATGAAATGCACAAAACATCAATAAAAAAGAAAAGAAAAAAAAGTACATTAAAACATACATCAACTTAATATGTAATTTAGGAATGTAAAGTAATATTTCTTTTTACCTGCATGCAACTCTACTGTTAAAATGTGAATCTGTAAACATTTTTTGGAATTAAATTATAGTTTCTTTTCAGAGGTCATAATTTTGGTATACATGTGGAGTGTATATATGCATATTTTGGAGTAATATAAAATTAAAAGGAACAACAACAACAACAACAACAAAAACTTGTTCAAAGAACAGACTGAAACAGTAAACTTCTGCTGAAAATGGTAAACTTCTGCATTGAAAAACTTAAAAAAAGACCGAGAAAAATATGCAAGATATGTATGGCAGAATGCAGGAGCTCTGACAGGGTATGGGGCACAGAAGGAGGATGGGTCTACATTTGTTTAAGAAATGTTGTATGAAATGCACAAAAGTTCAATAAAAATTTAAGAAAAATAGAAATGTGATTAGAAGATACTTATAATCAGTATGCTATGTTATTTTCTGCTCCAACATTTATGCCTCCTGTGTCTGCTATTCCAATGCCTTAATCCTGTTGTATGGCCATAGACAAAGCTGCCAACTGAAGTTTATTGAGAAGTCTCTTAGAATATGTGGAGCATCAGTATGCTGGAAGATAACACACCCAAGCAAAATCAAACCTTTTTCTAATCTGTCTCTTATGTATTTCTGTTGTCTTCTCAAGTGAAAATAAACCTCTAAAATTTATTAATTCTGTCCCTACTGTAATGAGATGCCCCTTATATTTATGTTCAGTATAAAAGGGTATTTTATCTCAAAACTTTATAAAGGAAATCAAAGAAATAATTGTCAGTAATTGAGCATGAACAAAACCTTAGGTGTAAAGGAAATATCCTAAAACAACAGCAAATGCATCATACATTGATTCCTAAATATGACCCCTGTGGGACATGTGGTCCTGGACATTTATATACCCTTTGTCTCTTTATTTTTTTTTTAATTTTATTTATTTCTGTATGTGTATGAATGTACTGTCTGCATGCAGGTCTGTGCACCCGTGTCGTGCAATGCCGCGGAGGTCAGAAGAGGGTGTCGGATTCCTCTGGAACTGGAGTTCTCCTGGAATTGGAGTTTCAGACGGTTCGCGGCCACCATGTGGGTGCTGGGGATCGAACCCAGGTTCTCTGTAAGAGCGATCGGTTCTCTGTAAGAGCGATCGGTGCTCTTAACCGCTAGGCCATCTCTCCAGCCCCCTTTGTCTCTTTAATGTAGACAGGCCTTATGACCTGTGGAATATAGTAAAGATAGTAAATATAGAAATAATGTCATTCTCATGATTTGGATCACAAACATGACCAAAATGAGGGGATGCTATTCTCATAATGATTCTCTATTAGCCAACTAAGTGAGCTCACAGCCCTAGCAATATCTTAATTCCATCCTGATTAGACTCTACATAAGGAACCAAGACACTTCCACACTTGGATTCCTAACAGAGGAGAGCTGTGAGATGATAATGTGAGTTATTTTCAACTATGCATGGAAATGTGCAACTGTAATCCCAACACTCAGGAGCCTGAGGCAAGAAGAACACCAGATGAACAACAGTTCAAGGCCAGGCTGAAAGACATAGTGAGACTCTTGGTTGAGAAGTTCATTTCCAAAAAAAAAGAAGTTCATTTCCAATTCCACTTCAATGAGGTTGGATAGAATATTTAGCAAAGTTTGGATGAGAAGGAAAAATTCCCCTACAGATTCTCTTTTGTTCCTCTTTCATTACTGTCTGATGTGTCTGTGTATGTGTGTGTGTGTTTGTGTGTGTGTGTGTGTGTGTGTGTGAGAGAGAGAGAGAGAGAGAGAGAGAGAGAGAAGAGAGAAACAACAGAGCCTAATTTATTTTTTTTAATTTTTTTATTAATTTTTATTTATTTCTGTATGTGTATGAATGTACTGTCTGCATGCAAGTTTGTGCACCCGTGTCGTGCAATGCCGTGGAGGTCAGAAGAGGGTGTCGGATTCCCCTGGAACTGGAGTTCTCCTGGAGTTTCAGACGGCTCTCGGCCGCCATGTGGGTGCTGAGGATTGAACCCGGGTCCTCTGCAAGAGTGTCGGCACTCCTAAGCACTAGGCCATCTCTCCAGCCCCAAATTTTATTTATTTTTTAAACAATGCCTATGAAACTGGAAAAGAAGATGCCTCTTAAAGATGGTTCTCATGTACCAAAAGGAATAGAAAGTAATAGAACCCCTCCATTCAAACAGAACAGTATGTCAATGTGTACTAACATCTGAAGATCACAGAGAAGAGTAGCAAAAGCAACTGAACACTTTGAAGGAACAAAGACTGGAAGAAGATTACTAGAAAGTGTCAGGAAGGACTTGCTGCATTCTAAAACAGGACTGTGGGATATGTTTCTCCATATGTCTTTAAGAGGCATAGACACTTCCCGGGTATTACACCAACTTACATATGGAGACAGACCTTGAAATAATTCTTGGCAGTAAAGCCATGATATAGCAAAAGACTTATTCTATGAAGTTGTCAAGCAAAGATTTAAATAATAAATGGTTGAAACATTTTTAATTGTGTGTACTCTTCATAAAACTTAAAAGTTACTATGTTTAAAACATTGGTATTTTATGACAATAACACTGTCATTACTATATTTATATTAAAATGCAGTATGATGAAATGCGTAATCAACATAAATTCTAGAGTCAGACAAATCTGTATAAGAAAGCAGCACTGTTTTTAGTAAAAAGTTATGAGGTGATTATTTTGTATATCAAAGCTTGTTCAAGGAAGTATTTGCCCTCATTTTAGCCATGTGGACTCTTTAATAGATTCAATAATTTGCCAAAATTATGTGGCCAGGGGTGGTGGAACAGAGCCTGAAACTGTTCCCTGGTGGTTTGGCGTCCTCTGCACAACTCAACTACAAAGCAGACTAAACATCAGAAATGTGGAGAATGTAGCCCCACCCTCATATTAGAAACCATTCCCAAAAGCTTTGTTTCAATGTATGAAAAAGCAAATTGGAAAGTTCTGACCAAGTAATTGTTTCCCTAGTAGCTAGAAACATCAAAGTTTTCCCAAATGTAATTCTTAAAATGCAGGTCACTTACACACTATAAAAACAACAATAATGCTTTTGTTTTCATACCACCTTATATTTCCCTAAGGATCTATATACAGTAGCTTATAATTCCCTAAAGAAATCTGTCCCTACAAAGCAAAACAAATTGTTTATGCAAATTAGATGCTAATCAAGTATGTCATTTGCAAGAATTGCATATAAGGAAAGGAAACTAAAATCTCATCATGAATCATCTTAAACAGGCTCTTCTTGCACAGAATAATTTTAATTGGTGGCTTTTGAAATTCACCCACATTACAAGAAAATTATGTCCATACTGAAAGACTATTACTCTGAGATAGCCATTCACCAACATGCAAGCTAGTATTTCATGCATGTAAAAGAAGAAGTAGAAAGAGATTAAACACCTTTAAAACGGCAAAAAAAAAAACAAATAAAATATGCTCAGATCTCAGAAAGAATAAATTTCAACTCCAGTTTGAAAATTCTATACTGTTATTTTTAAGTGCAACCCACATCTAAGTGCAAAAAAATCTGTTTTTAGGGAAAATATTTGCTCATTTTTTAAACCATAGAATGATCTGGTTTCCACAAGATGCAAATATTTAGTCTGTCAATAAGGAAGTTTCTGTGTTTCCTGTAGGCTGTTAGCATAACAATAAGAGTAACAGTGTGAAATTCAACAGTTACTAAAACCAAACAGCTCAGCATGGAAATTAGCTTTTTAAATTTTATCTAATATAGCTCTGAATATAGAAATGACCTTGGGATTAAAATAGAAAGTATCTCATTTGACTCTAATATTTTGATCCTAGCCCTTCATCTTCCATCAAGAAAATAATATAATCACCCTCAGAGAGTTCGTGCAAAGCAAAAATTAGTCAATTTTAATTAATGATTTCTGGAAATAGTGCACAGTGTACAGAATTCCTGTCATTATCCATGCCATGTGCACCTGATGATGGGGGCCCTGAGTTCACTGGGCACTGAGAGCTTCCATCTGGAGGTAAGGCATGTTCCACTTCACACCACCCAGCCTGAGCTCTTACAGCTTGGACCATTTAGAAGCTGTGTTAATGATAACCACTGTTTTAACCACGATCTCTCAGAGAAGACTAGTCAAATAACTTATGATAAACCATAATGACAAATGAGGCATATTTTTAAGGTAAATTTTTAATTCTCCTCTGTGAAAACAGAATTGCTATTCGTTATTCAGAATAGCCAGGCGTGGTGGCACACGCCTTTAATCCTAGCATTTAGGAAGCAGAGGCGGGTGAATTTGTGAGTTCAAGGCCAGCCTGGTCTACAGAGCGAATTCCAGGACACCTGGGGCTACAGGGAGACCCTGTCTCCAAAAGATCACAGAAAAAAAAAAAAGAAAGAAAGAAAGAGAGAGAGAGAGAGAGAGAGAAAGAGAGAGAAAGAAAGAAAGAAAGAAAGAAAAAAAGAAAGAGAAAGAAAGAAAGAAAGAAAGAGAGAGAGAGAAAGAAAGAAAGAAAGAAAGAAAGAAAGAAAGAAAGAAAGAAAGAAAGAAAGAAAGAGAAAGAAAGAAAGAAAGAAAGAAAGAAAGAAAGAAAGAAAGAAAGAAAGAAAGAAAGAAAGAAAGAAAGAAAGAAAAGAAAGGTGTTTGTTCTTAAACAACATTTGGCAAAGTTTTTATTTAATGGATATCAATTACTAATGATAATGCTTCTTTTAGCTCCTGACCCCTTGATGATTTGGTATTAAATGAGACACATGGGAAAGTCATGTGATTCTTTTCTAGTCATCTTCTTCCACTGTGTTCCATACTCATCAATAAGCAGTTATGTGGTTAAACAAAGGATACATTTATAGGAACTTTAATGCTTTTATTTAGATGTCTGAGGACATCAAGATAGAACATGTTAGTAGAAAACCTTATAGAAATATGTTCAGCTCATTTTCTACCCACAAATCATTTGCGTTGGCACAAAATGCTTTGACATATGGTACCATTGCTCAGGCTAAATGCAAATTATGCTCCTATGACAACCTAAGAACAAGTCCTTTCCCTTCTCTTCCCACTGAAATAGGTGATGAGAAGCTGGAGCCTGAGCATGTCAGTTTTCCAAGGCCTAAAGGTAAGTACAACAAAGAAATTTTAGGGCTGGCGGCAGTTGCTTAGATTTAATTATTTCTTAAATTTAACAAATATGTATCTTAAATATGGACCTTGTGTGTATGACAATGAGATAGAATGAGAGAATGACAGAGAAAGAGAGAGACTGAGAGAACACAGAGAGAATGAGAGAATGTATGGGGTGTGTATGTGAGAATGTGTGTGAGTGTGTGTATGTGTGTGTGTGTGTGTGTGTGTGTGTGTGTTTTGCTTTGACTCAGCAAAGACATATAGACCGTTGCCTGCTCTAAAGATAGGGCTGGATCTTGTGGGAAAGACGCCTGAATTAGAGCCAGAGAAATATACTTTTCCTTAAAGTGTTAAAATATTCTTGGAAGAGGTCTCACTTATAAATAGGAAGCTTCAGTAAGTAGAACCTGATATAGTAGAAGTATGAGAATGAGTAATTGGGACTACTAAAATCTATCAAGCAAGCAGCAAAAGATAGAAAAGATGAAGCATGTGTTAGTATTCTCTCTACTCCTTGACCCACTATGGTCTGTGAACCTTAGGTATTGGAGTTCCATTGTAGATGAGTCGCTTAAGGATGGGTGTCTCAGACACTTATTTTCTGTGTGTACCCAGTTCTGGAATTTTGTAATACTCTCTATCTGTCACCAAATGAGGCTTCTTTGATGAGTGATGACTGGTATACCTGTCTGAAATACCAAGACATCAGTTCCAGCAAAGTAGAGTGTTTTGCTTCTCATCCACCTGTGCCCCCTTTTCTAAGCCTAGGGAACAATCTGCGGAAGAGGGGGCGTGGTAGAATGTAAGGGCTTCGATTGGGGTTAATGGTGAAACTACAACAACATAGACTGGACACTCATTTGATCAACTTAATTGAACATACAAGTCCCCCCTGTTGGATGGTTGGACCCATGAGCTGTGTGGGTTTGGGCACAACTGCTTGCAAATTGGTTTTACATGAAGGATGCTTGTACTCACAAATTATCACTTATTGTTTAAAAAAAATGAAAACAAAACAAAACAAAAAAGCAGAGAAAGATGCAGAAAACTTATGGCAGAATGCATGATCTGTTTTGGGTTGAGATGGAATGGGTGGGAAGGGAAGGGGATATATGCCTGAACTGAATTGGAAAATGATGTATGAAATACACAAAGCATCAATAACAAAAAAAAAAAAAAGAAAATATAAGGATCCATATTTTGCATAGAGTAAGAAATTACATTACTCTAAGAATGTGACAAATGTCAGGTTTTCTCTAGGATCTGTGACCTCTGTAGCCATGTGTATTTGACTATGTTTACAGTGCCAATGAGTTTTTCCCCATTGAGAGGGCTTTAAGTCCAATTGGATAGCTATTGATTACCCCCAAGATAAAAATGACACTACTGCACAGTGCCTATAATTGTTATGGTTATTAGCTGTTAAAGCTGGGGTTGGACCATTGATTGATTTTCTACCTTAGTAGGTTTACACAGTTTCCTCTAGAACTATGAGAGCTGGTCTTCAGGGAGGTGGCTTCCAGGTCAGTTCCAGCTCCATTGCTCCAAGACCTGTGTATGAAGTATGTCCTGTCTTCAGCAATAGGGTCTTACCTTCAAGATCTGGAAGGAAATCATGGGCTGTGACAATAGCCTGTACTATTTGGGGAGTGTCTTGAACTACCCTGACCAACTAATCAAAGAGAGGTTTCTCCTATCTGGTACTCTGAGGAAGGGTACTGGCAAGATGGCTTTCAATGAAACACTTTTCTTGAAAGCATGAAAACCCAAGTTTGATGCCCCAAACTCAAATTAAGAAGTCCAGAACCCAAGTAAAAGAGCCAAGCAGGAATCCACAGCAGATAAGCCAATCCATCTGAATTGGCAAGATCCATGTTTAGTAAAAATCCCTCACTTTGAAAAAGGAGAGCTATTGAGGAAAACACTTTACACTGACTTGCGGGTGCATGTTTATGTGCACAGAAAAAAAGATAATAGAGAAATGATTATTTCAGATGTTTATCTGAGCAATTATGCACTGGGCCTTGTTTTGAGAATTCCTGTAACTTTGACATGGCAAATAAAGGAGTTCCAGATGTGTGTGCTTCTCTCATGGCATGTCTTTTAGTTGACAAACAGCATAACGCCTAGCTGTCTTATGACCAGAAACATGCTCATACTAGTAGATGCCCTTGTGACTAATGACTAACCCATGTCCAGTTTGTGCCAACCTGAGCATTACTTTGACACTTGACCACCAATCTATGCTTTCCCCATCATCCTACTAAAACCTTGCCTGGTGTATCCCCAAGTGCTTTGGGTAGAAGGTATGGATTCCATACACTAGCACACTAGAAACAAGTTCATAGGTTTTACTGATAGGTACTAGACAAAGACAGTATAACTCTTCAACCTGCATGAGAGACAAAAATGTGAGGTGCTATAAGTTCACAGAAAATGCTCAAGTGGTCCTAGGAAAGGATATCCATTCTGACAGGGGGAGAAATGAACCTAAGTTCTTATCTCAGGCTGCAGGAGACATTTTGCAGTTATGCAGAACTGAAAACTGTCAGAGGTAACTGAACTCCTCTGCCCCGGTGAGAGACAGTGAGGTGTATGCTCCAAGTAGATGCCAGGCAACATCAAGTGATGGGAATTCCTTACAGCTTTCTTTTTTTAATAAAAAATTATATTTACTTAGAAGCATTCAAAATGTCAACAAAACAGCTACAATTTCTTTTTTTGCAATTCAGTTAACAGAAAAATTATTTTCATATAAGCTGCATCAGAAACAACTGACGATGACAAAAACTACCGTCCCTATATATAACTAATTAGTGCTGTGCACCAACAAGAACCTGCTTTAAATTTCCATGCCAATTTATAACCCCCATACTGTACCAGGCAAGGTTAGTGGCTACTGCATCTACCACCTGGACAGGGCTATCTAAAGACACATTTGGTAGTGTGTTAACTATACAAAAAAAAAAAAAGACACTGTACAGTTTAAAAACAAATCTTACACATCCTTACATTTTGATTTTTTCTTTAAAACGAGTGAGTTGTGTACAGGGGGATTAAATGCTTTATAGACAAGAAAAAACTGCGCTAGAACAAACTTAATCATCATCATCATCCTCTTCATGTTCTTCCTCTTCCTCATCCTCTTCATCTTCTTCCTCTTCCTCCTCTTCATCTTCTTCCTCTTCCTCCTCTTCCTCATCCTCTTCATCTTCTTCCTCTTCCTCCTCTTCCTCATCCTCTTCATCCTCATCTTCCTCCTCTTCCTTCTTTTTCTTGCTCTTTTCAGCCTTCACAACTCCCTTTTTTGCAGCATTGGGTTTGCTTTTAGCTCTACAGACAGCAGTCTCCTTTTCGTATTTCTCCTTCAGCTCAGGTCCTTCTAAGACTGCTCGTCATCTGCAGCACTGTTGTTCCGCATCTCTCCCGGTTTCTTTGCAACATCAGCAATAGATAAGCCAGGATGTTCTCCTTTGATTTGGTGGCAATACTCAGAGCAGAACAAGAGGAAAGCCGAAGAAGGCCTCGGGTGCATGGGGATCTTTGAACTTCTTTTTTGTTTCCCCTTTGGGAGGGATATAGGTTTTCATTTATCTTTCATAATGAGGCTTGTCCACCTTTGCCATGTCTTCAAACTTTCCTTTTTCTTTAGCAGACATGCTCTTCCACCTCTCTGAACACATCTTAGAAAACTCTGAGAAGTTGGAGGCTGGAGAGATGGCCTAGGGGTTGAGAGTACCGATTGGTCTTGCAGAGGACCCGGGTTCGATCCCCAGCACCCACGTGGCGGCTGAGAACTGTCTTTGGCTCCAGTTCCCGGGGAATCCAGCACCCTCTTCTGACCTCCGCAGCACTGCACGACAAGCATCAGGGTGCTTCTTCTTGTGCTCCTCCCGTCAAGTTTGCGCAAAGAATGCATAGGATGACATTTTGCCTCTCGGCTTCTTAGGATCGCCTTTGGCCATGTTTAGTTGTTTTTCCTCAGGGAAGTACAGAGTCGCCCAGTGCGGTCTGGCTCTCACTTGCCCAGCGCTGTCTCTATGGAGCTCAATGTACTACTGTGAGAGCTGGAGCCAGATGCTACAGCTTTCTATGTAACTTAAGGTCAACCTATAATCTGCCTCCTCTCTGCATTTTCTTTTTTAATTATTATTTATTTTTTATTGATGTTTTGTGTATTTCATACATCATTTTTCAATTCAGTTCAGGCATATTCCCCTTTCCCTTCCCCCCACCCCACCCCACCCCATCCAAGATCATGCATTCTTCCATAACTGTCCTGCATCTTTCTCTCAGTCTTTTTTTTTATACTTAGGAATTCACATTTTCCTCCATTAATTTTATATTACTCTAAAATACAGATACATACTCTTCACCCATATATAGTAATTACAGAGTCTGAAAATAATTGGTGGGTGGATTCTAGAACGCATTGAGAGATTCACATTATAACAACATAGATGCTTTCAGATAAACAGAAATATAACAATACTGTCATTCAGCTTGCCTTTTGTCTGGGAGATTTGGTGTTAGCCTCCACAAATGAGGGAAACCTTACGTCTTTCTGGGACTGTGTTACTTCACTCAGCATAATGGCTTTGAGCTCCATCCATTTACCTGAAAATTCATAATGCCATCTTTCTTTACTGCTGAATAGTACTCCATTGTGTAGATATACCACATTTTTGTCATCCACTCCTCTGTTGAGGGGCATTTGGGTTGGTTCCAGCTCTTTGCTATTGTGAAGAGAGCTGCAATAAACATGGATATGCATGTATCTTTGCAGTAGGATGAGTCTTGTGGGTATATACCCAGGAGTGGTATGGCTGGGTCAGGTGGTAGGCTCATTTTGAGTCTTTTAAGGGTTCTCCACACTGCTTTCCATAGTGGTTGTACAAGTTTACATTCCCACCAGCAGTGGATGAGTGTTCCTCTTTCCCCACAACCTTTCCAGCATCTGTTGTCTTTTGTTCTCTTGATCTTAGCTAGCCCTATTGGAGTGAGATGATATCTGATAGTGGTTTTCTTTTGCATTTCCTTAATTATTAATGATGTTGAACACTTTTTAAGATGTTTCTCAGCCACCTTTAATTCCTCACTGGTGAAGACTCTGTTTGGCTCTTTACTCCATCTTTTGAGTAGGTCATTTGTATTCTTACTTCTTTATTTTTTTAGTAGTTTATATATTCTTGATGTTAATGCTCTGTCAGATGTATCACTGGTAAAGATTTCCTCCCACTCTGTGGGTTTTCTCTTCACCTCCTTGATTGTACAGAAGCTTTTGAGTTTTATGAGGTCCCATTTGCCAACTTTTGACCTTACTTCCTGTGCAGCTGCTGTCTGATTTAGAAAGTCTTTTCCTATGTCTATGTCTTATAGGTTGTTGCCAACTTTTTCTTCTATCACTTTCAGGGTTTCCGGCTTCACATTGAGACCTTTGATCCACTTGGAGTTGATTTTTCTACAGGGTGAGAGGTAGTGGTTTAATTTTGTTCTTCTACAGATAATGATCCAATTTTGCCAGCACCATTTGCTTTTATTTATCTGTATGGACATGTTGAGGAGACATATTGATGCTAAAGTGTATATGTGGAGGTCAGAGTACAACTGTTTTCAATTCTTTTTATTTAACTTTTGTGTATTTCATACAGAAATTCTCAATCAGTCTTAATCACCTTGGCACCTTCCTACAGCTCCTCACCCACTAGAACTCAAACACTGTGCATTGTGTTAAGACCTACTGTGCCAAATTAGTGTCCCCAGAAATTCCTCAATGCAAGTTCATCCAGTGAGGAGTCAGCCTAACCAGAGTCCCTTGCTTTAAGATGACCACCTCTTCCTCTGGCAACAGTAATCAGCTGCCAATACTTCTCCAACTAAGACTGGGATTTGCTGCCCATTTCCCCAGTTCCATGCTGGGTTTTTGTCTTCTTGAGTTTGCATGGGTCTTGTGCCTGCTGACACCATTGTTATTGGTTCATATGAGCAGGGTCCCAAGGCTTGTAGGACTCTATTTTCATATGGTCATGCACTACCTCTCTGGCTCTTACAATCTTTCAGTCCCCTTTTCTGAAATGGTCTCTGAGCCCTGGGTGAGTCAAGCTTGATAGAGTAGTTCTGTACAAGGACCCACACTCTAGAGATTAGTATCTCCATGTCTGGGCCATTTATAAACTTTTATGCTCATGGCTCTATGTAGGTATAGAGGTTATATGGAAGATGTGCTGCTTAGGCTTGGAGAATTCACAGTCAATATCTGTGTATGGCCAATTTGGGATGGTGTAATAGTTTTGTCTGGTACAAAAGAATATTCTTTGATGAGTGGCTACTGATGATATTCATTGGTAAATATAAGGATATGTATTTGACACTCAGTGACAATTTATATTATTCTAGGGATTTGACTGTCTCTAAGATATATGAGCTTTTTCCTTTGCGGGTATTAGACTATGTTTACAGTACAATGTGCAATGTGTGAGCTTTCTACTGAGTCCAATTCACTGACTTCCCCCAAAACAAAAGTGCCACTACTGAGCCAATGTTGTATGTTGTGCCCATCATTGATGTGGATATTTGTTATTAAAGCTGATGTTGGACCACTGATTGATGTTCTCCCTGGTGGCTTGAATAGTACTCTCCAGAGCTATGAGAGCTAGTCTTCAGAGAAAAATGGCTTCCAGGTCAATTCCAACTCCATGGCTCTGAATCCAGTCTCCAAAGTAGACATATATCCTGTCTTCAGAAGTAGGGTCTTACCTTCAAGTTCTGGGAGGCAATCAGGAACTGTGGAAATAGCCTGTGTAATTTTGAGAGTCTTTTGAACTACCTGGTCAATAACTCAGAGAAAGGTTTCTCCTGTCTGACTCTGTTTCTTCTTATGTAGAATCCTACTATGCATATATATATATTATATATTATATATATATATATATATATATACTCATTAGAGATATTGTGTGTGTACTTTGTCACTAAGTTATTGGACTAATATGATTACCTCATGCTTTTTGTACTAACTAGGCATTGTCTCTTCTCCCTGTCTGTCCCTGTCTAACCCTCCCTCCATGTCCTCCCCATTTAAGGTGTCCCCATTGCTCCATTTTTCCATTGATAACACCAGTCCCTGAAGGTCCCACCTCTCTTGAGCTCATTTTTCCCTTTATCCCCAAATTTCCCTCTATAACCTGCCCCTCTCCCCTCCCCTTTAAATACCCTCATTCTATTCATGTCTCTCATAGTAACAGCTGTTTCCTACTGGTCTTCTCTCTCGGTTCCTTCTTTCCTTTTGCCTCCCTTGTTCCTTTCCATTTTCCTGGTTCCTGCAGTTATATCAGGATACATATTCACATGTGAAGATTTGTGCTAGGATCCACAAATGAGGGAGAACATAAATCATTTGTTTTTCTGAATCCGTGTTACTTCACTTAGTGTAACAGCTTCAAGTTGCATACATTTACCTGCAAATTTCATGGTGACCCAAGCTGCCTCTTTGAGTCAGTCTCCCAAATGCTGCTATCACAGGCATGTGACAACATGTCTGGATGATAAAGAATATTTTTTCTAACATTAGAAGGCACGGTAGAAAACTTAGGGAAGTTATGAAGAAATAAAAATTGAGGGTGCTTTGGTTGTGATGGCATGAGCAGTGATGATTGACAAAGTGGTGATTGACAAAGAATGTGAATCCTGACGAGTTCATCCCTGAGAGTGTCTGGGAAAGAGACAAGAAGCAGGTTCATGCTGAGCATTGTAAGACCAAAAAAGAATGAATAAGGCTTTTCAAAAGATTTTGGACAACTTTCTCTCACCCAGCAGTACTCAGGTGCCAATAACTCTTTGGCTAGTGATGGGGTCTGCTTCCCATTTCCCTGTTTTGTTTTGTTTTGTTTTGTTTTTCTGGGTTTTATCTGTCTGAGTTTTCACCAGGTCTTCTTTAAGGGAGAAACTCTAGATAGGCTGACTAAACCCCAATGGACAAACTTGCACTGAGGGGTGTCTGTGCACACTAACAACTCAATAGGTCTCAATACAAATGACAGACTGCATGAAATCCAGTAGGGAGTTATGGGAGGAATAGATGGGAAGGGATATAAAGATTAAGATATTTTATATGAAAAACACTACAATTCATTAAAAATTATACAAAAAATAAAGAAATTTAGGACAGAACCACCAGCCCATTTGCTAAGAGGTGTCCTTCTTGCAGCTAAATGATGTCACATTCCAAGAAGAAACACGGCCTCACAGAGCATGAGACCAGGACCTATCTTCTCCCTTAGCAAAAGTAGTATGTGCCTGAAGGATTTAACCTAAGTGATTAGGCCTGGGCATGATGGTGCAGACTTTAATCCCAGTACTTGGAAGGCAAAGGCAAGAAGATCTCTGTAATCTAAGATTCGGCCTGGTTGGCACAGTGAGTTCCAGGCCAGCTGAGGCTACAGGGAAACCTTGTCTCAAAAATCCAATATATAGGATCTGATGAGATGGCTCAGTTTTTAAGAGCACTGGATGCTCTTACAGCGAACCTGGGTTCAGTTCCCAGCACTCACACTGTGGCTTACATGGTCTGTAACTCCAGTTCCAGGGGGAATCTGACACCCTCTGCTGGCCTCCTTAGGCACTGCACACACATGGTACACATACATACATGGAGGCAAAGCACTCATAAATAAAATAAAAAATATTTTAAAGAAAAATATAACTAAAAGAATGAGTGGGAAACTAAATACAATAATTCCAATATAACACATTATGCTAATGAATTTAATGTTGCACCTCTATTTTATGCCAGAAAATATGAATATTGAGACTTCTTCTCCCCCTAAAGTAACCAAGACCTAATAATTAGCTTCAAAGCTTAAACTGCAAGACTTGAGGGTCAGATCTGCTGTGTATAAGTACTAATTCCCTCCAGACATTTTAACCTAAGGTGACAACCCTTGGAAAAGAGAAAGTGAGATCTGGAGCTCAGAAAGAACAGTGAAAGAAAATATTCCATACAAGGCAAGGTCTAGGGATTAGGAGATTTCAGATAATTTTCTGGATAATTTTCTGTAGAATACCTATGGAGACCAAGCACTGATTAGCAAATATCTTCAGTAATGAAGGTTATTTTCTCTATACAGAATCACTTAGGAACACACTTCTGAGCTTGTACAAAGCATCAATAGCAGATGAACTGTGGAAAGAACATAGAAAAGGAAGATTTCCATCAAAACGAGCCTAAGAACCAAGATCCCACTCTATCCCCATATTTTTCTGGATCCACTTGAGTACCCATCTTTTTCTTCTCCAGATTTGGAAAATAAGAGTTCCCTCACTCCTCATACACCAGTAACTGGCATTTATCGTCCTACTTTCTTATAATCTCAGACCCCCAAGAATTTGGTTGACTTAGAAAATTAACCCAAAGCACCAACATTTCTAAAGTATAAAAAGTAAATATGTAATAATTAAATGTATTATAAAAGCCCCTGTTAATTATTCACATTGGGTCTCTCTTCCTAGATTGCTGTCAAACCTGGATGTTCCACAAGTTCCAGGAGTATGTGATTTAATCCTCCATACCTTCCTGAATAAGTACCATAATCTCCATTTTAGAATTAAGGAAATGAGCTCACACATATTAGGAAGTGACCAAGGCCACATGGATGATTCATTGTCAATTAGGATTGAAGTCTAATGCTGTCAAGCTCCAAACTTCATGTTCTTTTATTTCATTAGTCTACTGTCAAAACATGTGTGGAACTACTTAATTCATAAAGCAATACACAGATGAATTCTGTTAAAGGATCAGAGGACACAGCCCTGGTCTTCTCAGAGTCCTTCATCACTTCAGGAATAACAAGAGCACCCATACTTTGGAAGCTCATAACTTTTAAAACAGGGTATAAAGAAAATATATTTCTATCTTAAAATATTATTGTGCAATGGTAAAAAATAAATTTTTCTATTCAGACAGATTGTCATTAGAGAAGCTTCAGTTCTCTTTTTTAAGGTGAGCAGGTCAGAGCCAGTAACAGACTTGGTTATGTAAAATTATACTTACTAACTGGGAGTGGTTGTACACACCTTTAATCCAGCTTCCAGAGGCAGAGGCAGGCAGATCTCTTTGAGTTCAAAGCCAGCCTGGTCTACAGAGTAAGTTCCAGGCCAGCTGGGGCTACAGGGAGACCCTGTCTCAAAAAGACAAAAAAAAATTATACTTACCAGTAGGAGCTAGTTTTAAATCAAGCTGAATTAAAAATGAAATAAAAATTGCTTCCATCAATTATAATACATTTTGGGAAGGTTCATTGATTGATAATAGGAATCTATAGACACTCTCATTCTATATTAAATACTTAAAAGAAAACTGTTTTCAAAAAGGATCATGAAATTCACAGGAATTTAATTTTTGCCATTTGTAACACTCCATGGAATATGAGCAGGGCTTCATAAGCTTGTGAAGGACAGAAAAATCTCTGCCCTTTACCCAAGTCCATTTCCTGTTCTTGGACAAGAAATCGTCCCCTGGACCCCAGTTCTCTCATGGATCAGCAAAGTTCCCTGTATTTCATAGAGTAAAAGCCTAATCATTTGAACAAATTGTCCCATTCACGACAGTACTAAAATATGGCTCATCCACAGTAAGCACCATTGAAAATCTGCTGTAGAACATTTTCTGTTATGATAGGATATAAAACACCAAGGAAAACTGAATAATTTAAGACAAGGGACTCTCTTGGAAACAGAGGGAGAAGGGATGCGGAGCAGGAAAGGCACAGGAGAAAGAAACTGAAATTGATAATCAAGTAATCATTACTCAGATATGAGATTTATTCCAGTCTCTTAAAATCCATACATAAGATGAAAGAGTCAAGAAAAGGGGGAGCTATGCATCAGCCCTGTGAAATTTCTTTCATGCCTCTAGAGAAAATTAGTTCATACCCAAGCTGACTAGTTTCCTAGCTACAGTAGCTAGAAGACCTACAGGATGGCTGTGCACATATTAACAACAGCTGAAATGAATGCATTTTAAAGAATTTTATAATCCCTTCAGAAACTGTACACTTGCTACACTTGTTTAAATGAGACGTTGCTTTCTCCCATTCAAATATTAAAATGTCTGAAGAAATACAGTTAACACTGGTAAGTGCTTTGTTACCAAGCAGGTATAACAGAATGAACTTACCATTATTTAAGGGAGTAGGTTAACTGACCAGCTGTCTGGAAAAGTTGGTTTCATGGTGATCATCCACTACCTCTAGCTCTCACAATCTTTCTGCCCCCCATTCTATAATGATCCTCAAGCCTTGGGAGGCAGAAGTTTGATATAGGTGTCCTATTCAGGTATAAGCAATCTGAAGTCTCTTGTTCTGTGCACATTGACCAGTTGTGGGTTTCTGTGATAATCACTATCTGCTGCATAAGCAAATGTCTCTGGTGATAGGTGAGAGGTTCATTAATCTATGGGTATAACACTAAGTCATTAAGAGTCATTAATAGTATTGGGTTCTCTCCTATGTCCTGTGACTTGCCTAGCCTCAAGTCCCTAAGCCTGATATTAGTGTAAAGAATGGGTCCTAGGAAGCAGACCTTAAATCCACAAGGAAATGAAATTTTCCAAACAGTTGGTCATTTACTCATATGAACTCACAACAATGGTGACAGCATGGACAAGTCTCGTGAATGCTCAAACCAAAAAGGATGCCAGCATACACATGAGGAAGGAAGGAGGAAGATACAGATTACATATAGATGGAGGGGGTATTAAATTGAGTGGAGGGAAATAAGGGAAAGTGGGGCTAGAGGTACCATCATTATATTGTATCAAAACTGCAAAAATATCAATTAAAAAAAGAATGAGCAAAGAGCATCCTGAGCTGTGGGCATATTCATATGCTTTTAGAATGTGATGGCCTTCAGATATATAGAAAATATTAAAATATATCGAACACAGACACAAAAAGTGTAGGGAAAGGGACTCCCTGAGGAACCCAAGGTCAGAAGCCACACCTCAGTTCCTGGCTCCCAACTTCAATAGAATTGTCCAGACTGCCCGTTTCTGAAGCTGCTTCCTGGCTTCTGTCTTGCCCAAAATGGATTTGTGTCTTCAGGGCATTATTATGCCATTCTAAAATTCTAAATCATATTATCTTTCTTCTACAAAAGAAAATTCTTTCTGACATAAATGTTTGATTAGAAGCTTTCATATATTATAATATGAAATGTTCCCTCTCACCCAGAGCTCATGAAATATACATCAAACAAGTACTTTTTGCACCATAAAACAAATTACAAAACTCCTCTTCAAATAATATCAGTTTTAGGCATTTTGTAATTCTTATAATGGGCTTCAGAAAGTAGTTATTATACTCCATGGATATATATGCAAATTTAATTTTTTAATAAATCTATTCTGTCAGTCCTGTCGATTTCAAAGACAAGAATAATAATTTTTTTCAGCTTTCTTCCAAACTATCCTACTAGCAGGCATTTAACTGGGGCATTTTTCAATCATTACTTCTAAGAATTTGCTAAATACGCCTTGATAATCCATTTTATGAAAAATTTTAGTTTACAATCACAAGAAAAGCTGGGGTGCAATGGGCCCCACCCTCCAATCTCATCTGCATTCATTCTTAGCCAATCACTTTCAGCATAATAAAATTTTTTAATGTATTATTTTTATGTGTATGAGTGTACTGTCTGCATGTAGGTTGGTGAACCCATGTCGTGCAATGCCACGGAGGTCAGAAGAGGGCATCAGATTCCCCTGGAACTGGAGTTAAAGACGGTTCTTAGCCACCATGTGGGTGCTGGGGATCAAACACGGGTCCTCTGCAAGAGCAGTTGGTGCTCTCAACCGCTGAGCCATTTCTCCAGCCCCAAGCACAATAAATTTTTTAAGTGTCTTCTAATTAAATTTGTCCATTGACAATTTCCTATATGTATAATATACTGTTTACTCTCATCCCCATCTTCTCTTATCTCCCACCTACAACAGTCAAACCCTGCTCCCCCAAATTCTCTTTTCCATAGTCATATTCCTTTCTTTTGTTTTGTGACCCAGAGTTCAACAAAGGCCATTTGTGTGACCTTGGTTTGAATTGGAGCCTGGTGTGCTCACCCGAGGGTACACAACTGAAGACACTCTCTCTTCAACAATCTATTGGTAGCTACTGGTTCAGCAGGAAAGTATAGGACCCCTTTAAGACTGACTATTGACAGTGCTAGGTGAACAGCCACAGTGGAAGAAAACAGTAGTTGCCATGAGCTCATGTCCTCAATGGCTGTGTCCTGACCAGAAGATGGCATCTCACAGCCCTTCTCCCTATCTTCTGGCTCTTACATTCTTCCTATCCCCTCTTCTGCAATGCTCCCTGAGCCTTTGAAGGGGGGGGTATAAATGTGTTATTTATGACTGAGTACCCAATTTGTCACTTATTCTTAGCACCTTGAGCAGCCATGTGTCTCTGCATTCACTGTTGCTCATAGTGAAGAGGCTTTTCTAATCAAGGCTGAGAGTGGCATTTGTCCATGGATATAAACACAGATATTAAGAAGGTACTTTGCCAGTCCTCAATTCTAGATTCATAGGTTAAATCGACTACATAGCATGGTACTGCACTGTGAGATACTAGGGTATGGAAACAGTAGAAATGAAATCAAGCTATGAGTCGTGAACAAAACAGTCAATACTGCTTTATTGGAACTTTAGCTCAAGCTCTTTGCAAAGATACAGACCATTATCTTATGAATTTGTGTGTGTGTGTGTGTGTGTGTGTGTGTGTGTTCCTAATGCCAATTTCAATTTCAGTTTAGAATGCAGTCTACACTAACAGACAAGGTCAAGCCTGAGCAGGAAAATCTTAAATGGAGAAACAGCTTATTCTGCAAAAAGTTGTACTGCCTGAATAACATAATAGCAATAAATTGGTAAATGGACTTGTATATATTAGTGCTGGATTGGGTAGAGGAAAAGAATTCTTAATTTAGTAGTTCTCTGTGGACATTATAGAGTCCTTAGAGACTGGACATAATGATGACCTAGGTGATCAAGGCTATACATATTAAGGATGAGTGAAGGATTAGTAATTTAAAAATGTGAACAAGAAAGAGTGAAGCCAGAAATCCACCAGGTGACTATGTTTATGGGGGACTGGAGTGATATTCCTTTCACTAAAGCAGTAAGGAGCACATTAGTACAGGGGGTATTGATGACATTAGGAGTTCCATGGTGTTCCATAGGCCTGCAGGATGGTAGGAGGAATTGCATGGACACAGGCTTCTAGTGTCAATTTGAATAACAGGATTCCATTAAGCAACAAGGCCAGGCTGGTAGCCAGGACGTTTGGATCTGCAGGATTTATAGCAATGAGTGTATACTATTTATTCCTCAATACAAGCTAAATGTATGTGTTCTATAAAAGCACTTCTTAATACCTGCAACAACAAAGGACCTCAAGGAAATTGCTACTGGGATGCTATCATTATTCCTTGCTAGTGTCCAAATCTGAGCTAGTTTTTAATAATATCTCTTTGAAGACAAGGTTCAAGTAAAGAAGGATTAGAAGGCCAAAGCAAGTATATTCCAAAATATTCTTCCAGTCTTTCTCCAAAACTGAATTATGGATATATAATACAGTAATTATACACAGGGAAATGGAGGAATATCCGTATTCTTAAAGAGAGGTATATTAGTTATGAAAGATAGACTGCCAAGATGTTGATGATCAGTCCATAACAGTTCAGTCTACTTTGGGATCTCCTTCAAGTTCATTTGAGATGGTTTCTGTGACACAGACTGCTTTCCTTCTCCAAATGTTCATCTTTCTACTCTGCCTGATGGCTTCATCCAGTGTCACAAGAGCTCACTGTACCTCCAGGATTTCCCAAAATGCCAGGCCATGCCAATGACACATGAAGGTTCATGGATAAATCGTACTGTTTTCTCTTCCTCTACCATTGATGAAATAATATTCAAATACATTCTGCATCATTTCTCAAAAGACCCCCCAGGGACTGAAGCCTCAATCATCTACATAGAGTATATGCACAGTAATTTATTCATTTCCACCCCTACACATACACACACACACACACACACACACACACACACATATATATATATATATATATATATATATATATATATATATATATATATATATATATATATAAATTGGTTTTTCTCTTTCACAATCTCCATACTTTCTGTCGAAGTTTATTTCCTAAATAAAATGTGTACTCATCATTGTCTTAGGATTTGTTGCTGGTAAAACCAAACCAAATGAGAGGAGCCTTTCTTCCTTACCAAAGCTTATACATTTTGTGATTTTGAGAGATTCCTCAAATTAAGAAACTTTCCTAATTGTTAAGATAATTTTTCTAGAACAGATTCAGAAATTCATGGGCCCATTTCAGATTCTAAAAGCAGATACCTTTAGTGAAAGTCTCATAGACTATGTAGACATTATATCAAACATTTACAAGATCAGTTATAGTTAAATACAGGGATCTCAGTCTCTTTTCACCTTTTAAATTGTCAAATTCAGCACCGTTTAGTGTAAGAAAATCAAAAGGTATTCCAAGAACTATTACGAATTTGAAAAGACTGCATTTGGGAAGCTGAAAGACTCAATGCACTTCTCGCATGTCTAGTCCTCAATCATTTTAGGAGGCATGTCATTATCTGTGGAAAGTGTCATTGCTCTGATGGGCCTTTTCCAAGCCAACAGAGAATGGAGGTGACTTTAAATTTTCATTAGCTTCATCATGCCTCATCCTGCTTGTCATCCTGCTTGCCATCCTGCTTGCCTGCTATTAGAGAGCAATTACTTGATGAGCTCTTTTAGAGGAAGGAAAATGCTAAATGATGCTCACTTAGTGGCAGCTTAAAAATCTGATCTCATTTCAGAGCCAGAGTTCCTGCTACAGGAGAAACCCAGAGAAGGTTGGAAGCACTTCATCTAAATGGAAAGAAGCTAGTGGCTGCTGGAGCAAACATTGGAAAAAATAATTCTGAAGTGGTAACTTTCCCTTGAAGAACTTCGTATTTGTGGTCCCGCAGTTCAAGTGAAAAATCCTTTCATTGAATTCTAGATAATTTGAAAATATTCTACTTAATTGATGAAAATAGTTAAAGAATGTCTTTAACCTAGTCTTTACTTAAAATTTACTTAATGGGGTTGTTAACAACTTGCTTGAAATTCATTATTTTTAATTTTAGAGGTCTTTCTGTGATTTCTTGAGAATTCTGCTCACACAATTTATTATTGAATTTTATGCCCAGGGTACCATTTTTTTTTATTTTTTCAATGTATAATGAATAAACATAAATAATCCAAGTGACAGCAGAGAAAGCAACCCAAAAATTATAAAGAAGATACCACAGCTCTCCTAAGGACAAAAACATCACTCTATCAAGTGGTTCAAACTTTGGGGAAACCTATCTAAACATTTGCTGCTTGCTTCGTCTTGCCCAAGACACTCAGAATTAACAAAGCAATGCAGACAATGAAAGCAAGTCACCCAAATTGGGAGATTCTACACCCAGAGAAGAAATTAGCAAGAAGAATTAATGAATAGACTAACCAATAAATGCAAAGCATATACCATTGGTAATCAGACACCATCTACAGCCCAATACCACAAAAAGAAATTTCATTAAAATGTGCCCATGAAATCTATGTTCTTCCAATATTTCTAGTCAACTAGACATAGCTAAGATTATTCTATGGAGGATAATATTTCTGAGCCAGAGTCTCCTTTTAAATGTTATTATTTTTAAGGCAGTGATCCAAAACCCCAGTGTTAGTATAGACTGCTAATTTTACCAACAACTCTAGCCAAGCTAGAGAGAAGGAAGTGAGTGCACATCTGTTCTGACTATAAAGCCAGCTTTCCTTCCTGATACTAAGTTGTCAGAGAGTAAGGAATGGGAGTGTTTAAATCGGGTACCATGGAAATAAATCAAAGTCACCTACTTGCAAATAAATGCACCCATTCTCATGTACCTTCATTTTGTTAGAAAATGAAATTAATACCTGTAGTATTACAATTTATTGAAAATGTACTCTTCACTCATATATAGTATATTAATAATCTAATATAGCTAACAGCTAATAGATATACTAGATAAATGGATAATGAAGATGACAGGATAGATGATAGATAGATAGATAGATAGATAGATAGATAGATAGATAGATAGATAGATAGATAGATAGATAGATAGGAGTAGTAAGAGGATTTCATATATGCATTGGCCTCAAACTCTCTATGTAGCTTAGGATGACCTTGAACTTCTGATACTACTGCCCCCACCTCCTGAGTCATTGGATTACTTACCTTCAACATTATCCTTAGTTTATGTGATGCTGGGAATCAGACTCAGACACACTAAGCCGGTAATCTACCAACTGAACACAGTCCTTAATTTTTTTAATTTAGTATCAAATACAATTCAATTTTTTTTTTTTATCTTTTTGAGGCAGGATCTCCCTGTAGCCCCAGCTGTCCTGGAATTCGCTCTGTAGACCAGGCTGGCCTTAAACTCACAAAAGATCCACCTGCCTCTGCCTCCCAAGTGCTAGGATTAAAGGCATGTACCACCACACCTGGCACAATTCAATTTTTAAGCTTATATGAAAGATTTGTTTTATTTATTAAATGAGATAAGTCTTCAGGATTTGTGAACTAAAGATAAAAAAAATATGAGTTCAAGTGAAACCCTTTGCCTTGCAATCCACTTGCTGCAGAACCACTGACAAATCACCTGTGATGGGTAATCTTCATTGCCAAGTTGAATGGTTTAGAATCACCTGAGAGATTATGACACACCTCTGCCATTTCCAGAGGGGATTAAAATGGGGGAAGTCACTTGTAAAATGGAGGTGGCACCATGGCATAGGCTGGAGACCTGGAAGGAATACAAGGGGGGAAAGGGAGAGAGGCAGAACAGAATTGATACCCCCCCATTCCTCCTCTTCTTGGCTACCATGCCAAGAAGCAAACTGTTCCTCCATGCCATCCCTACCATGATGGACTGGGTGATATTAAGCCTTCATCGGGAGTAGTTCCTTCATTCTTTAAGTTGTTGCATTTCATCATACCAATGCATCTAATACGCTTTAATTTCTGAGAGGATTGTCCTATACCCTTCAGATGAGTACAGAAATGGCCCCTCCCAGTTCTAACTTTCTATGATTATTCAGTAACTACAATTTATATATTAATATATGTATATTAACCTAAAATTTTATGTCTTTATCTTACAAGTCAGAGCCAAAAAATATCTTATAAAAGCTGAAAACATAAAATTAAATGTTCACTCACAAAATACTCTGTTCCAAACACTATCCACTTGGTTTTGATACAGAAGAAACTAGTCATATTTTCTAGTTATAGCAACAATCTAAAATTTGTGCCACTCCACTATGCTTCTGCCACTGTGTACCAGGCATTGGATTTATACACATTGGCTTATTGAATGTTTGTTAAAATATCTGAGAAAATCATCCTAGAAATATTTAAAACTCCCCAATGTCTTTTCTTTGAAAGTGCCTAGGGCAGCAATGACCAGTTCCAAGGCCCATAACCCTTTAACTGAATTGGAATCACTTAATTCAGGAGAATAAGAAAGCACTTATCATAGACATAGGAAACTTTGTGTCCATATTTTCTGAGGACCCAAGAAATACTGATAGCTGTGCAACAAAATCAATGCAGACTCCTCCAGGTAAACAATTTACTGCTCTTACTTACAAAGAGTAAGATCCAATATCAGACTGTAAGCTATTTTTTTAAATTTTTTAAAATCTTTTTATTATTTTATATGATTCATATAAAATTTTTATTTTATATATGAATGAACTGTCTGCATGTAACTCATGCAATGCTGCGGAGGTCAGAAGAGGGTGTTGGATTCCCCTGGAACTGGAGTTAAAGACAGTTCTTAGCTGCCATGTGAGTGCTGGGAATTGAACCCTGGTCCTCTGCAAGAGCAGTCGGTGCTCTTAACCGCTGAGCCATCTCTCCAGCCCCCAGACTGTAAGCTATTAATGAAATCATGTGAAATAATAACTTTTTGGGTTGGAGAGGGTTGAGACAGTATCTCCCTGTAGCCCCAGCTGGCCTGGAACTGGCTATGTAGACTATGTAAATGAAGGTGGCATCCACCTCACAGAGATCTGCCAAGGATTAATGCTCTGTGCCACCATATCTGGCTTCTTTTTTCTTTTAATTGGCACAATTATACAAATTTATGAGATAGAGTATAACTTGATACATGTCTATTATCTAATCAGAGCAATTAGTATTTCTGTCTCTTTGAAACATTTCCCATTTCTGTGAGTTGCTAACCTATTTCTGCCTCTGCTTACTTTGAACTATGTAAAATGGTCATAGACTTTATCTTACTCTGCTACAGAGCAGTGGAACCAATTATGTCTAACTGACAGAGACAAGCAGTTTTCTCTGGTACCAATTCATTTTTATCTCATAATAACTTCAGGAATATACACCTGTAATTGAAGACCTTGTTTTCTTGTTTAAAAATAGAAGCAGAAGCTGAGTTTAAAAAAATCAAACATCACCACTGCAATGGCTCATCTTACTTAGGAACTTGACAGCTCTAGAATCACCTGGAACAAACCTCTAAGAAAGTCTCTGAAGAAGTGTCTAGATTGAATCTGAGGGAACACCTATAGTAAATGTGGGCAACACCCTTTCATGGGCTGAGTTCCCTGACTGAGTAAAATGGACAAAGTGAGCAAAGCCCCATTACTCATCTCTCTACTTCCTAAGTGTCCTACCCCCTTCTCTACAATGATGCTTTGTGCGCTCCAACTGTGTGCCAAAATAAGGCTTTCTTTCCTTACGCTGCTTTCCTCAGGTATTTGGTCACCCCAAGAAGCAAAGTCACTAATACAACCACCACCAACACATTCTTGTGGCACTTTCTAGTTTTCTAATGGAATGCATTCTACTTCCATAGATATAGATTATTTTGAAAATCAAAAGATATACTAATTTCTTACAAAGTTATAAGAGGTCGACATTAATATTTTTCCCTTTGTGAGGAAATTTCAAAATGTCACAATGTGAATGTGTTGTATAACATTTCTTATTTGAATGCATCTAATCCGTAATATAAAATCAATATTTTTTGGCATTTCTCAATAAATTGCTATGTTGGGGCTGGAGAGATGGCTCAGAGGTTAAGAGCGCCAACTGCTCTTGCAGAGGACCCAGGTTCTATTCCCAGCACCCACATGGCAGCTAAGAACTGTCTTTAACTCCAGTTCCAGGGGAATCCAATGCCCCTTCTGACCTCCATGGCATTGCATGACACGGTGCACCAATCTACATGCAGACAGTACACTCATACACATAAAAAATAATATAAATAAATAAATAAATAAATAAATTGCTATGTTGTTCCACATTAGAATATTCCATGAAACACTTTTTCTATCAAATTTTTATGAGTATCTGTTTTAAAATGTTTTAAGGAATTTATTTCATATATGCTTAATAAATAAAACTTAGGGCTGGAGTTTGGTTATGGTAATGGCTTAGTAGTTAATCATAAGTATTGCTTGCAAAGGACCCAAATTAAATTCCAAGCAGCTAGAGCAATAAGACAAGGAAATTAAAGGAGTACTGATTGGAAAAGAGGAAGTCAAAGTATTCCTTTTTGCAGATGATATGATAGTTTGCCTACGGGACACAAAAACTACACCAAGAAACTTCTAGAAATGATCAATAGTTTCAGTAAAGTGGCAAGATACAAATATGAGGGTAACCTAGAAAAATCAGTAGCCTTTCTTTACACCAACAATAAACAAACAGAGAAGGAATACAAGGAGACCCTCCATTCACAATAGCCTCAAAAAATACCTTGGAACAAACCTAACCAAAGACACCAAAGACCTCTACAATGAAAAGTTTAAGTCCCTGAAGACGGAGATTGAAGAAGATACCAGAAGATGGAAAGATGCTCATAGATTAGAAAAATTGATATGGTAAAAATGTCCATCCTACCCAAACTAATTTACAGATTCAATGCAATCTCAAACTCCCCATGAGTTTCTTCTTAGACTTAGAAAAAAAAAATCCTAAATTCATATGGAAAAACAAAAGACCTGGGATAGCCAAAGCAACCCTAAGCAAAAAGAGCAACACAGGGTGATAACCATGCCAGAGTTCAAACTATATTACAGAGCTATAGTAATAAAAACAGCCTGGTACTGGCACAAAACAGACCCATAGATCAATGAAACAAAATTGAAGATCCAAACCTGAGCACATGCAATTTCAGCCACCTGATATTTGACAAGGGGGCCAAGAAGTCTCAATGGATGAAAGACAGCATCTTCAGCAAATGATGCTGGTAAAACTGGACCACCATTTGTAGAAGGATGAAGCTGAACCCCTACCTTTCATAATGTACATAATCCTTTTACATTTAGGCTGTAGTGCCAAGTTTTTAAGCTGAGAAATGACATTGATGTTGGGGTTTTTTGGTAATTTTTTTATGGTTAACATTTAGAGTTAGCTTATGGAGTTTAAGGGAGAATGCCTCTACAAATGGAATGGGCCTGACCAAATCAATTGAAAGAGCATAAAGACTTTAAGAGCATAATTTTCTTGTCCCTGAGGAAAAAGGAATTCTGTCTCATGACTAGAGCATTAGCTTCTACCCAAGGTTTTATGTCCTGTAGATTTCAGCTATAATCTCATTCCTTGAGAAGAAGTTATATCTTTTATATATGTGTATATGTCTTTATTCATAAGTACTTTCATTGAAGGAGAGTTAAAAGAATGGAATTAATGTTCAAACTTAGCTCAACTTCGCCCATAAAGACTATAGGGAATGGAGGCTAATATCAGTAAAAATAATGAATTTACTTCTAGATGTGATAAATTTCAGATCTATGGAGAAATCTAGCTGAAATACAGAGAAAGCAGATTGAGATATGATGCTTAGATCCATAAGACAAAATATCTGACTCAAACCTAATGTAGTTTCTGGTTGCCCACAAAACACATGAAACATATTTATAGTGAAGCAGAAATTTATACACTATAGCACAGATATATAAGAAATATCTAGTTGCAGTTATTATCTGAACATAATTTACCTTCAAACTTATTCCAACCAAAACATAAAATTTCACTTGTAAAGACAACTCAGTGCCATTAAACCTGAAACAATTTCTTCCTAGGTAAATATCATCTCAAAGCAGAGAAGAAATCCTCTGTGAGGAATGTTGTTCTCCTCCAAGATCTCTGCCTCCCTGGGGCATCTACATAAAGGTGAAAGTTCTTCTGTCGCTATGACAACATTGTAAAGGGAGGGAGAGCTTCTTTTCTTTTCTGAGAGGTTGTACACCCCTCAGTTCTCTCTGACCTTCACTAAAAATTCCTTACTCTACCTAACTTAAGCTTTTGGATGATAATAAAAGAAAGATTTATAGCAAGATATATCTGGAGTAGAATATAAAGCAAGTCAGTAGCTGCAGGTTTTTATACTGACTTCACTTTGTTCATCTGTACAAATATGATTCTTTTCTACATCCCCAGGTGAAAAAAAAAAAGAAATTTAGAAACAAATTGGCTCATGGAAGGTCCTTCTCCTCTCCCAATAACCTTCTTAATGGTAACCTTGTCTGGTGACAATTTTTTCAGGCATTGAACAGTGTTGTCTCTTTGGAAAATAATGTCTGTCATAGGCTTCCTGTCCATTGGGAGGTGAACAAACTCCTCTGGCACAGGTGCCCACCACCATGTTGTTCTGACCAAGCACCCGGGACAAAACAACTGTGGACTAAACCTTCTAAAACTCCATGTCATCACTGAATAATTCAAAGATCTTTCTATTGAAGGACACTGGATGTCTGAGCTGCAGAGATGTGCTCACTTGAGGGAGATGCTGATTTGTGTGTGAAACATCTATTGAACAATACTGCGTGGGCACTGCACTAGGACCTTGGGGAAATCAGTGGGGTACATAGGAGAGAAAATTTGATTCTCCCTTTAAGGAGTTTCTGTGCTGGTGGATTGGAAGGTTGCTGGCAATTAAACTCAGGACCTCTTGCATGAGAATAAAATACTCTACCATGATACCATTACCCTGTACAAATTATTTAAAGCACCATCAAGTTCTCCACATGGAAATCTATGTAGTTCAGTGTAGTAATGGATGTAGAAGCCATTTAGGAGTTTGAAATTTTTCTGAGAAGAAAATGGTGTAAGTAGGTGTCCATGCTGGAAAAATAGACTTTGAGAAAGATAGAAGTAAAGGTGTACTTGGCTGCTTGGGATGTTATAAGTACCTTAGCCTACCAGATGCTTGAGTGTATTTGTACATCTGGCATGATATCTTGAAGAAACCATAAAAGGGCAGAAGATTGAAGAAATAACGATAGCAATCTATAGAACAAAGTCAGAAGAGCAAAAGGAGAAAATATAGCTAGAAAAGTTCACAGATGCCTGTAATCTCAGCATTCTTGAGGCAGAGGCAGGGGTTGGCCTATTCTACATAGCAGCCTGTTCTACATAGCAGTCTGGGCTACAGAGAAAATCACTGTCTCTGATTTTTGTAAGAAGAATACAGAAGACATATATAAGTAAAGCTTAGGTTCATTTTGTTTTGTTATATTTCTATCTTTTATCTCCTAGTGCCTTGAAGAATAATGCTGCCATTACATCAAACTGGAGATACATAGACATAAAATCAACATGGTGATCCCTGAAAAGACTCAGCTGCTCCATCCAGTGTAAGAACAGTGAATTCAGAAAGAGAAAGGATTAGAAACTGTCCACCATTTTATAGAGTTATTGGAAATAGGTAAATAACATGTGCTGAAAGAGATGTGTTCAAAGCTGCTATCTGAAAATTTGAAGTTCACTGGATTAGGAGAAAAACTTGCTTCCTGTAGACCCATCTCCCTAATGAACACAGATGCCAAAATTATAAACAGGATATTGGTAAATCGCATACAGACCCACATCAAGAAGATCATCCATCATGACCAAGTTGGATTCATACCAGAGATGCAGGGATGGTTCAACATACAAAAATCAATAAACATCATCAAACACATAAATGGAATGAAAGACAAAAACCACACCATCATCTCAATTGATGCTGAAAAAGCCTTTGACAAAATCCAGCATCCCTTCATGCTTAAAGTCCTAGAAGGAATTGGATTGGAGGGATCATTCCTCAATGTAATCAAAGTCATATATAGGAAACTCACAGCCAATATCATCCTAAATGGGGAAATGACAGAAACATTCCCTTTAAAAGTAGGAACTCGGCAAGGCTGCCCCCTGTTGACACCAACCCTCTTCCAATATAGTGCTTGGAAACAACTTGCTAGAGCAATAGAGAAAAGAAATTAAAGGAATACTAATTGGAAAAGAGGGAAGTCAAGCTATCCCTATTTGTCGTGAATATGATTGTTACTTAAGGGATGCTAAAACGTTCCACCAGAAAACTCTAGAAATGATTAACAGCTTAGCAAAGTGGCAGGAATAACAAATTAACCTAAAAAAAAAAAATCAATGCCTTTCTTTACACAAGAAACAGAGAACTAGAGAAAGAAATCAAAGAGACCTTCCTACTCACAATAGCCTCAAAAAACAATAAAAACTAGGAACAAACTAACCAAAACATCAAAGATCTCCTACAAACAAATTTTAAACCCTTTAAGAAAGAAATTGAAGAAGACATCAGAAGATGGAAAAACCTCCATGATCTCTAGGATTGGGAAAAATAAATGAATAAAAATACCACACGAAATCTGAAAAAAATTTAAACAAAAACCCAAAAAAAAAAAAAAAAATCACCCAAGAGTTTTTTTCACGTGCTTGGAAACAAAGGTCCTTAAATTCATTTGGAAAAACAAAAGACACCCAATAGCGCAAAACAACCCTGAAGCGAGAAAGGCTACGACACCGGGGGATCCATACCATACCAAGTTCAAAGCTATAACTACAGGGCTTAGTCATAAAAACAAACAGCCTGGTATGAAGGTCACAAAACAGACCTGTTGACCAATGGACAACACAAAGATCCAAACCGAGCAAATACAATTCACCATACTCATATTTTGACAAGGGGGCCAAGAGACAACTCAATGGAGGAAAGACAGCATCTTGCAGGTGGTTTGGCAAAACTGGATCAACTACTTGTAGAAGAATGAAATTAAACCCTACCTCTGGTCTGGTACAAAAGTCAACTCCAACTCCAGATGGAATCAAAGAACCTCAATTTGAAACCCCTAACACTGAAGGCAATAGAAGAAAAGTTGGGCAGCAGACAATAAGACATAGGTGTACGGAAAAGACTTTTCCTAATCAGATAGCAGCTGCAAGAACAATAAGAGTACAATTGACAATGGGAAGGACCCCTCATTAAATCAAAAGCTTCGTGGTACATCAAAAAAAGCAATCAAGGAGTGAGAGAAATCCCATAGAGTGGAGGGAAGACCTTCACGCAGAAACATCTGATAAAGGCATTTGATTTCCAGAAATATATAAACTACTCAAAAAACCAAAGAAAGAAAATACCAGACATGACCGACCTCAACTAATAGGAGCAAAGGCTGAACAGAGACTTCACAAGTAAGAGGAATTAGAGATGCTGAGAAACACCTTAAGAAGTGTTCAACATCACTAATCATTAGGAATGCCAATCAAAACACTTTAAGATATCATCTCTACTCCAAATAAAGACTGCTAGGATCAAAAAACAATGATACCAGTGCTGGGAGAGGGTTGTGGGGAAAGAGGAAACTCATCCACTGCTGTGGGAATGTAAATGTCGTTACGGGCCAGCTCAATGGAACAGTGTGGAGAACCCTTTAAAGACTTGGAATGAACTTGTCACCCCTACCTCAGCCATACACTCCTAAGCAATGTACCCCCAAGAAACTTACTCTCACACACATCAAACCTCATGAGACTGCTCAAACATCACACAACAACCCCACGAGTTGCATGGCCATGTTTATTTCAGCTCTGCTCTTCAACTAACAATTCAAGGAGCTGGAAACCAAACCCAAATGCCCCCTCAGTCTGATGAGTGGATAGTAGAAAATGTGGTACATATTCACAATGAGGAGTTCCTATGCAGCAGTAAAAGAAAGACTGAACATCATGAGCTTGTGCAAGGAAATGGCTGGAGGCTAGAGGACCGATCATGACTGGTGAATTAACACAGCCCAGAAAAAAAAAACGAATATAAAAACCCTCATGTCTTGGATGCTTTAGTGAGCCAATTACCTAGTTGTAAGTATTTTTCCTGTGGATGGCCAGCTGAGTTTTTGTTCCAAAGCAATTGGGAGTGATGCATATTGGACACAACAACAGAACCACAAAGACCACAGAAGACTGCATCAAAGAACTGACTTAAACAGTGAACTTCTGGGACTTCGCAAACAGTCAACTTCCCCATGGAGAATATTGAGAAAGACTGGAGAAAGAGATGAAAGCATGTTGGGCAAGAATATCATGAGCTCTGGTAGTGTGGGGGGAGGGGGGCACGGGTCTGATTTGATAATATATATAAATAATACACATATATAGTATATATATATATATAATTAATTATAAAAAAAAAAAACTTGCTTCCTGAATACATGGAATGGTTTAGGCTTAGTCCCCTAGCCTTCAAAGAAGCAGTGAGGTTAGGGTGGAAGACAGCGGCGCAGATATGATAAGATTTGAGAACTATGAGGAAACACAGAGGAATGAAAGAATTTGACCGCTTAGATTTTTGTGGTTCAGAAAATAACGGTGCTAAGTCTTAAATTGCCACAGCTTAAATGTTCATTGCTAGAAATTACTTTGGGAATAATTTGAAGAATGTTTTGAATAGAAACCTGGGAGACTGAAAATACCCCCCTCGCATCCATGGGCTGCCTTTGGAAATATCTGTGTGATAGAGAGGGAAGGGTAGACAGGCTTCTCCGAGTCTCATTTTGGCTGATACAAACAACAACAGACAATATCTCCTCACAACTCACCATATTTGACGGAAAAGCCTAGTTTTATAGAACTCCCCTGAGCTACTTTTGTAGTTCATTGACCCGAGCCCAACTGTATCAGTTGTTTTTCTCAACTTCACTTTTCATTCAAACTTCTCGTCAACCTTCTTCTCGTTCCTGAGACTTTTTCTGATGTCCTGGGACTCTCAGGCAGTACTGTCCTTTTCTCTCAAATCTCTGTTCGGATAGAGATTGTAACCACATGTGTGATCCCTGGCTCCCTTTCCTCATGTGAGCTGAGGGCAGGGGACAGCCCTTCTCATCTTAGCTTTATAATAAATTCTCAAACAGTTGAGCGGCGTGGTGGTGTCACGCTTTATCCTAGCAACTTGGGAGGCAGAGGCAAGGCGGATCTTTCCGTGAGTTCAAGGCCAGCCTGTCTATCAAGTGAAGTTCTGCAGGACAAGCTGGGGCTGCAGGGAGACCCTGTCTCAAAAAGACAAAATAAATAAATAAATAAATAAATAAATAAATAAATAAATAAATAAATAAATAAATAAATAAATCATTCCTCAACATTGTAAGATAGTTGGCACATAGTAGGATATCAGTAAGAGAAATTCATCAAATTGGATTATATTTAAATGGCATTCAAAAGGCTTGCTGTTATGTTATAAAATGTATTCTTGGCTTCCAAAACCCCTGACATTTCCTTACATGTTTAGTATCTTTATTAAGATGTCTGTACCTTTTTTCCCTGAGGCAATAACTGACAAGAAGCAACTTAGGAGGAGGGGGTTGGTTTGGCTCACAGTTTGAGAACATAGTTCATCAAGGCAAAGTGTACCTGGCAGTGAGAGGAGCTTATCACTGTGGCTGAAGGAATGGAAGGCTACGTGCTTATATATCAGTAGATACAGTGAAACTATGTGATTTGTGCTTATCCCTTTTGTTTGTTTGTTTTGAGACAGCATCTTGTTATGCTGCCCAGACTGGCCTCCATTCCCACAATCCTGCCTCTGCCTCCCAACTACACACAGATTGCAAGCACGTGCATATATTCTTTACATTTTAATTTATTTTTATTTTATTTGTATGAGTGTCTTGCCTGCATTTAAGTAAGTGTACCATGTATATGTTCAATGCCAGAAGAGGGCATAAGAACCCCTGGAACTGGAGTTATGAATGTTGATAGCTGCAATTTGTGTGCTGGGAACCGAAACTGAGTCCTCTTTAAGGACAGCCAGTGACCTGAACTGTTGTATCATCCTTCCGGCCACACACATGCACTTTTTATTATTTTTTCTTCTGTAAGAACAGCCAGTGCTCTTAATCATGAAGCCATCTCTCCAGCCCCCACATGCATTCTTTTTAACTCACAATAAATCAATTTCTGCTTATCTATCCTGGAAAACCAATCCAACAGCTAAAAATAATCTTTATCACATGATTAATAATATCAACTGTTAGAAAATAAGAATGAATAATCTAAACAATGATAGAATCAGCTTTAAAGGCAACAAAGAAGAAAACACAATGTACAGTGTCTATAACACTGAAGGAGGATGAAAAGATAATTATCCTGGGCTGGAAACATGCTTTAATGGATAAAGCATTTAATAGGCAACAATGAGAATCAAAACTTGGATCCCAGAGCCCACATAAAGCCAGATGCAACAGCACATGAAATGGAAGGAAGAGATAGGAAAGCCGGCCATACCCAGCAGTGAGCAAGAAAGCCTGCCTTGCCTCCCTAATCTCCACACATGCTATGACACGTGCATGGAGATAGACAAACACACATGCAAAGACACAGACATACGTAAAAGCTGTTTATCCAAGCTGTGGTGGTAGCTATTAAAATTCTACTCATGGAGGCTGGAGTGATGGCTCAGAGGTTAAGAGCACTGGCTGCTCTTGCAAGGGCCTAGGTTCAACTCCTAGCAACCCTATGGCAGCTATCAACCATCCAAAACTCCCATTGTTCCAGGGGATCCGGTACCCTCTTCTGACCTCCACAGGCATTTCTTGCACTTACATACATTCAGGCAATACATGCATACACATAAAATAAAAATAAAATATTTTGTATGTTGACCAATGCCCAGCAACTGCTTGTGCAGCGTTGCACAATCCCAGCCAGCCTCCTCTGCCACTTTCAGGCTCCCCCAGTACTTAAGGCAATGCAAGTACAGAGTTCTCCAATCTTAGTTAAAACTAGGGAATTTTAATGGGCTTGCTTACAAAATAATGGCAAAGAAACACAAACTCACTTAAGCCACCCACACAGCCTGTCCAGGCCGCCCAGAGTTCCAGAGCTGCCCCTGTGCCCTCTGCTCCCCATGCTAGTTAAAATGCAAAGAGAGAGGCCAGCTTCAATTGGCTGGCCCTTTCTATGGCTCCACCCCTCTCAAAGTCCCAGAATTCCATAGTTCATGCACTTTGGGTGATGATTGTCAGCACCATGGGACTACTTGCCACGCAGGGAACATAGCTCCTCCCACTCAGCTGCTCATTTCAAAGCAGAAATCCCTCCCACATGTAAAAATAAAATAAAATTCTATTTATGAGGATGTCTTCTTAAAGTGATTGACATTGAATGATTAAACTATACCATATGAAATTCTTAAGAAAAAGTATTTATTAAAAAAATAAGTGCTGCTGGGGCTGGAGAGATGGCCTAGCGGTTAAGAGCGCCGACCGCTCTTGCAGAGGACCCGGGTTCGATCCCCAGCACCCACATGGCGGCCGAGAACCATCTGAAACTCCAATTCCAGGAGAACTCCAGTTCCAGGGGAATCCGACACCCTCTTCTGACCTCCGTGGCATTGCACAACACGGGTGCACAGACTTGCATGCAGACAGTACATTCATACACATACAGAAATAAATAAAATTAATAAAAAAAATTAAAAAAAAATAAGTGCTGATCATGGTGATGATTGCTTTTAATAACGACACTCAGGAGGCAGAGGCAGGGGAATCAATCTGGTCTGTATAATGAGTTCCAGGCCAGCTGGGGTAAATCTGCGCATTGATTCCAGCCTATAGGTATGTGTAATACAACTGCCTTTTGAGACTCGTGGATCAAAAAAACAAAAACCTAAAATAAAAAAGGGGTTACAGATAGATATGAAACCATTTTGTCAAAAACCTTGCAATTCAAATTTTAAAACTAACTACAGGAAAAGATTTGTATGTTCCAACAGGTCAAAATGTCACCAACTTAATGGCTGAGAAAGAAAAGATACAGCTTTGCATTGTGTAGGATGCACCAGGAAGTGCCAGCAGAAAGGTTGGCCCATCTGAACATTGAAAGGAAGAAAAGCCTCAAGATTGCTACAGACATCAAACCCCTCAGTGGATCCTACTTGTAACAACTATTTATAATGAGTCCTAATGAAACTTACCTTCTAGGTGCCGCAAGGTTTTAATATGAGAGACTTTCTTACCTCTCCCCCATAGAACAAGGAGAAATATGATGATGATGTCATTCTCTAACTGTAAATTGGAGCCAACAGTTATAGAGGTAATCTCTTGTAAAACTTCCTTCTTTAATTGACTAATAGACATAGGAACTGTGAAAAGGATTATTCTCTATTCAGATCCAAATATAATACTAAAGTCTCCTTAAGCTATGCACTTAAGCAAAATATATTAATACAGGAGAGCTCTGATATCAGCAATGGATTATTCTACCAAGGAGATGTTGGCCAGGGGACCCAAGCCCCCCCCCAAAAGGTAAAGGCTTCTTGCCTGTAAACTGGGATACCTGCAAGAAGAGAGGTGATAAGGCCCTGTTGTCAAAGACCTGATGTAAACATGGGAAAGATGCATTGAGACTGCACTTGCAAGTGTACAGTTGGTCTCTGGAATACCAGAGAGTGTTACCAAAGGCCACTAAACTAATAAAGCAAATATAGGTCTCCTTGAGTCAAGCAAGAACTCCTCTGTCAGCACCAGCTACACCTCACCTGCCTGGAAATACTGTGCAGCAGTGGTAGCCATATGCCTGTATATCCCAAGTCTAATTGGCTATTAGCTCTCTCCTTGGAGGAATAACCCATGGCTGATGTCGCAAGCTTACATCCTCTAGTGGTTAGGAGATGTTATAAGCCACATTAAGACCCAGTCATATTTTACAGAAAAAACGTAATTCATGGATTAACATACCATACAAACATCTGTGTCTATACCAAAGTAACCTACCATAACAATTAGTACTGTATAAATACCTATATATCTAATTGGTTATGCTTCATTAGTAGGATTGAAAGGTTATTCCTGAACAAACTGGCAGCCCATGAAAGGTAACAGCCAGAATTGACCAAAGTCCAAGACAACAGTTCCAGAGAAAGTAGACTATTTTGCTTCTCATCCACCTATACCCCTTTTCTAAGCCTAGGGAACAATCTGCAGAAGAGGGGGCATGATAGAATGTATGGGCTGCGATTGTGGTAAATGAAAAAACTACAGCAATATAGTCTGAACACTCATCTGATCAACTTGATTGAACATACAAGCCCCCCTAGCTGGGTGGTGGGACCCATGGGCTGTGTGGGTTTGAGCACAACTGCTTGCAAATTGGTTTAACATGAAGGATGCTTGTACTCATAAATTATTACTGATTGTTAAAAAATGAAAAAAAAATAAAGAATAAAAAATTAAAAAAATATTTATCCAATATTAACTATAGCTTTAAAAAGACAACATGTATGCAGAAGAAACATGAAAGAGTATGAATAAAATAACAGATGTGGTAGTGTTTGGGTGAGATGATATTTGAGATTTTCATATTCAGTTTGCTGAAATTTTCAAATTAATATAATAAGATACCAAAATGAGAAAAGGAGAAAAACTTTGATAGAGACACTTAATGGAAGAGCGTAGCTCAGACATGATGAGATTTGAGAATCTATAAGGAAGCACAGAGGAATGAAAGGATTTGAAAGATTTTTTTTATGAAAGTTGCATGTAGAACTTCTGTCCATATGAGAGGAGCCATTGAACTGAGGTTGACTATGAGGCAGTAACCAAGGAGGACAGAAGCACCTCCATAACTTGGGACTATTACAGTGTACTCCAGTTATTTCCTGGAGTACAAGTTAAGCAGGAGATTGAGGAGAGCTTCCAAAAGGATCTAGGAGCCAGAAAAAAGGAGGGGACAATTCCATAGTAATCAAAGTTGAAAATGTTGAGCAGATGTAGGAAAAAATTCTAATATTACACCATGAACTATGTATTCAAAAGTTACCCAAAGACTAGAACCTGACAATCCTTAGGGCTACCACTACCATGCTTAGTTAGACATGACTAGGAATGTCAATAAAACTCATCAACATCTTTGGGAAATTTTAATGCTATATTTATTAAGTTTCACAGATGGCAGAGGCCTGCCTTCAATAGTAGATCTGGCATCATTATACTAAAACAGCATACATAAAAGGTGCATGTCACAAAACAGAGCTAAGCAAGAAAGTCCATGAAGCTGTATTGGACACAGAAGTGATTTCTGAATTGGATGCTTTACCATAAGATCACTAAACATTGAGTTAATCTTGAGGTTTTTCAAAGAAAGTATATGACACCAGGCCATGACGGCAATGAAAGGACCAAGAAGGCTTCTGAAAGCTGGTACACTACAATTCTACCTTTGGGTAGACACGAATACTCATATGTACAATGCCTACCAAAGCATTAGGTACTTGAGAGAGAAACACACTGAGTTTGAGCCATAGCACTGAAGGACCAGGAAAAGAAGAGATGTGAACAGGTCAACTTATTGCCTTCCACTCTTTGTCGAAGATCAGGATGTTCTTGATTTCCACGCCAGCCTCGGTTGCCATCCCCAGCACCAACTGCAGCGGGTATGAGAAATTCCGAGGGTTGTCCAAACAGATGCCAGTGATGATAGTCACCATGCTGCTGGGATCAGGTGTCCCTGGCCTGGATGAGTTCAGTAGACTTTTGCAGAAGTCAAGAATATTGTAGAGGTCCCAGGCATCAGAGTCTGGCCTAGTCATCCTGGGCCTCACCAGCCTCTTGGACACAAAGGACTGGCAGAGAATGTACTGGTTCCTTCTCTTTAACTCATCCTCTAGGAAAGAAATGGCTTCCCAGGCCCTGTGGTCTTCCCATCTTAGGATATATAGTGTGTCAACTACAATCTTAGGTATGATAAGAAAAAACTTACCAGTGGTGGCAAGTTGCTGAATGACTGAAAGATGCTCACAGAGGGCCCTGGGGTCAGGGAAGAGGTAAGGGGTCAAAGCTGACCGAGTCTGTGGACCCCTGAGAGTCTTCTCTAGCAGAGCCACTTCACGTTGAAGCCAGAGCTGGACTATGTCTTTGGAAAACCTAATCCTTGCAGTTGTTCTTGGAAACTGCTGAGGTGAATTTTCTGATCTTTCATGGATACTGCTCACAAAGACACCCAGCTTAGAGTCAAACTTCAAGAACTGTCCCGGGAGTCTAGTTGCAAAGTGGCCAAAACTTCTGAAGAAACAGATGCGCACAATAGCTTCTTCCTGGTGGGTGAGTGGAGATGGGTCCTGGCCTGATCCTTCCCTATCCTCAGAAGCTTTTGGTAGAGACTGATGGAACAGGGCAATATCCTCAGGGAGCTGAAGGAATCGGGGAGTGTGTGGCCATTGGCAGCTCTGCAGCAAGTCCTGGAGACGATGGGGCAGGCCAAGTCCTGGATGTTGAAGGTCTCCCACTGAGGGCAGCAGGTTCAGCAATACACAGAGGTGGTCCCACAGGCTAAATGCACTCCTCCAGTATGACAAGAGGAGGCTGTGATTCATATGGAGCCAGCTCAGGATTACCTTGATGGTGGGCAACAGTCCCTCCTCAGAAAGGATGTCCAATTTCCTTTGAGTCATCTGGAGATTGTTGTGACACTGGCTAACAGAAGGCTTCTGCCCTAAAGAAGAACCTGTATAAAACTCTGTCTCAGGAAAGCTGCCCATATCATCTGCAGTGCCTGAAGAACTGCTGAGTGCGGGGCTAGGCTCAGACTGACGTGTCAGAATGTTATGACTAAAGGCAGGAGCCAAGGGCATGCCGTGTTTTCCGTGGAGCTTTTGGCTCAATGGAGCTGACAGGTTAGAAGAAATAGTTGTTTTCAGAAGATCCAGGAGACTACTTTCAGTTGTATATGCCTTCAGGTTATTCCCGGAATGAGCATCTTTTGATTTGGCCATAGCCCGGCTTTTCTCCATTGCTCCTGAGCTAATGGAGTCGTTTCCTTCTTCATCAGTTGAATCAGAGTAGGAAGCTTCACTACTCGTGTCTGAGTGGACCTGTGAACTTAAGGATGAGTTTTCCTCTTCCTCTGTCTCATCGAAGTCACAGCAGGAATGAAAACTGGCTTCACTCTCTCTAGAAACACAAGACCACCTGTTGTTCTTCTGGGATTTGCTCTGATAGAGTCCAAGAGATGGAAAATCTTGATCTTGCTCTCCAGTCTCTTTCTCCCAGCATTCATCAGTGGAGGAAGCCACCTCTGCAGTCAGCTTCCTCTTCTGGAGCTTGGCTTGGAGCCGTGTGTTCACATGTTGAAACAGATAAGAGAAAAGAGTCAAGGTGAAGATGACCGCTGGTTTTTGCTGTTTTGCGCCTGCTTTCCTCAGACTGTGCACATTCATGAGGCAAAGAGTCACCATGTGGAAGATGAGAAAGTCTGGAAGAAACAAATAGCCTTTAGGGGGCTTCTCCTCTGTGGAAGCCTGGCACAGGCCAGATAGGCAGGGTCTATAGGAAAGACACAGACGGAAGTCTTCAAGAACCAATTGGCACAGGGCTATCAGCCTGGCAGCTTTGAATTTCCTCTGAGGCTGCAGGAGGCTCTGAAGGTAGAGGAAACTAACCAAAAGCCTTTTGTTATCCCAACACTGCCTCTGACTGCGAGACAGTTTCCTTCCCTGGTACCGCTTCAGACTACTATACCTCTTCCCTGCATGGTCATACAGCCGTTTGAGATTCCAAGCTGCCCCTTTAAAAGGCACTTCAGAGTGGAGACAGCGCTGATAGAAGTATGTGGCTTCAAGGTCATAGTACTTGCTCCCTGTGAGAGCTCCCAACTGGTTAAAGGGCATTCCCATATGTGGAGCCACCGACAGGGCTCTGTAATAGCATCTTTCCGCCAGGTTCTTGGTGGCCAGGTCTAGGAACTCATGCTGATAGCGGAATAAATCTCCCAAGTAGATCAGGCAGCGATGGCAGGCCATGCGGGCCCAAGCAGCCTCTTCTTCTGATGTAGGCCCTGCTTTCTTACAGCCAATCAAGTGGATGGCACTGTGAGGCCAATCTATGTAGCTCTGTAATCTCAGCTCATAGTGACCCTGGAGGAACAGGAAAAGGTGCTCATAGAACCTGAGGCCGCCCTTCAGGTGAGCTTGCAGGGGTCCTCCCCAGTGTCTGAAAGTGTCCATGTGTTTCCTGTTGGTCTTCATGAGCGTCATGACTACATCAGAGTACATTTTCCTCCATAACAGCTCCTCCGCCTTCCTACCATAAGCCACCGGATGCAGGAACATGAGTTTAATGCAGGCTTGCTGAACCATTTCCCTGAGGGCCAGGATGTGTGGCTTGAACACTTCTTTGTGTGCATTGCCTCTTTGGAGGAAAAGATCTAGTCTCTGAGCAGCCAAGCAGACCTCCTGATAGAGGAGTCTGGCCCTTGGGGTTTCTTCCTGGCTTCGCTCCATTGGACTCGACTCTTTTCTAGTCATGTTTACAGTGTCCCTGAGAAAAAGACAAAAATTGCTTATTAGTCCTCAATCACAAAGGCTGAAAATATTGACAAACAGAACAAGGGGGGCGGGGATCTTCCCTTGGAAAGACATTTATTTTCATGTTCGTTAACTAGAAACCCGATCATTAAGAATATTTCCTTGGAAATCATTCCCATCAAAAGTCAAACCCACATGAGTAAGAAAACCATTCCAAATGTATCTCTAATAAAGGAAAGACAGAAGGAAATTGCAATTGACTTGAATAATCTAAGAGGCATGAACTGTTCATATACATGTATATATGAAGGAAATCATTACATCTAGGGAATTTCATAATTATACAGAATTAAGGAAACAACAAATACATGAAAAAGAATGGAATTCAAAATAATATAGCCACTGGTATCTTCAAAACCTAAAATGTTGCATGGACATATAAAAACATTATTTTTCTCCTCCAAAAAATCCATAATAACAGACATTCTACTGCAACTCCTTAGTTTCTGTAATTTTATATTTTTGAATGACTGTGATAAAAAAAATAGTAATTAAGCACATGTTCTAAATCTAAAGAGGGCTAGGCCAAATGATGCAGAACTGTAATCCTAGCTTCCTGGTTGCCTGGGATAGGAGGATCACTAGTTCAAGACCAGCCTGGACAACTTAGCATGGCCTTGTCTCAAAGGAAAAAGGAAAAGGCTGCTGAGGACGGAGCTCCATGCTTGCTTAGCATGTGCAGCATCATAGGTGCAATTCCTAAAACTACAAAATTAGCTAACTAGATAAAGTTTTGATTGAATAACTAAAATAAATACCCATGGCTGTCCAGTAAATCAGATTCTAAATACAGAATGCTAGAGTTAGCATTGTATACAGAAGGACTTGAGATCATTGAGGAAGATTTTAAAATTAAGAGGAAAGAGAGAGTTGGGCAGAGTAAGAGGAAAGTATCTTGTAGGAGAGCAATAAAGAGGCAGGACATAGACACTGAGCAAGCAGCTCCGGAGCCCAGAAAAATCTCCGAAGCAGCACAGAAGCCTTCCCTGGGCAGGTGAGTAAAGGGCTAGTGGGGGGTCTTCTCAGTTTTGAGTTGACTGAGGAAAAGGGAGACCTTAAGAACTAATATCTGAAGAAGACAGATTTAATCTACTATACTACCCTATAGTAGATTAAAGTCTCTCTCTCCTCTCTCTATTGCTCTTTTATTTCTCATGCACATAATTTATCTAAAGAAAGTAGCTTATCAAGCTAGAAGGTACAAAGAAGAAAAAAACTGAACTCCCAGAGCTATTAGAATTGTTAGGTGAAATAGAGTTTACTGGAAAGCCAGAGGAATACAAACTGATAGGACTCCTATATTAAACCTCATCCAGGGTTTGTGGAAGAGGAAGTGGAAAGATTGTAAGAGTTGGGGGGTTGGTGCATGAACATAAAGAAACAGAGGTTCTCAGGCCTCTGGGAACTTTACCATGTGAATTTACAGCAGTGGTGCCAGCATGCCCAGTACCCACGCTGACTCGGTCAAGAACCCAGCTTAGAACTGGAGAGAAGAACAGGTGGAGGCAACCTTAGTCAAGGAACTACTGGGACCTGATTACTACTTGAGGAGGAAAAGGGATCTTTTTTTTTTTCCTTTTTAAATTTATATTACTCTAAAATATGCTTACATATCCTCCACCCATATACCAAGATTACAAAGTCTAAAAATAAGTGGTGAGTTAATTCTAGAGCCTATTAAGGGATTTACATTATAAGAGCACAGTTGCTTTCAGGGAAAGGGGTATGTAACATTGATGTTGCTCAGTTTGCCTTACAACTCTTTAAGGGAGGGAATGTAGCTAGGCTGACCAGACTCCAGTGGATGAACTTGCACCAAGGAACATCTGAGTAAAAAAGCTTCACCAGATAGGCCTTAAGATATATGACAGAATGCATAAAATCTGGTGTGTATGGGGGTGTAACTATGAGGGACTGCAGATGGAGAAGGGGGTAAAAATATGATTAAGACATATTGTATGAAATGCACAAAAACAATAAAATATACAACAAAAAATAATAAAATATTTTTAAAAAAAACTGAGCATTTGATTTAAATTGAGTAATACATTGACAACCGCCTCTTTTCTCTTCCCCTTTCTCCCCTGACACCATTGACTTCAGCTGGTGCTAAGCAAGCAAAGAACTCTACATAATTGGCAGCCCTTCCTGGGCAAATGTAGAGGATTATTTCAATGATCACATACCAAGAATCACCAACATATAAACTGAATTCAGCACATCTGATCAAGTCCTCCAGTTTTGCCATAAGAATCAGATATTAAAATGGCCTTATAATCGTCCTAACCTTTGCTGGAGTAAAATATGAATATAATACACTTAGGTTACAACAAAGGTAATCTAAAAAGAAAACCAGTTTCAAGACATCTGCAAGAGTTTACCTAAATAAGTCCCTCTGTTAGAATTGTAAATAAACTATAAAGTAATTCATTCCTCATAACAAAATGAAGAAAAGTTTTGTAAATATATTCTAGACTCATTTAATTTAGGAAAACTTGTCCTCTACTATCTCCAGTATGGTGCTTCTACACAATGGAATTCTATGAAGCAGTAAAGAATGAAGACATCATGAACCTTGTAGGTCAATGGATGGAAGTAGAAGCCATTATGCTAAGTGAAGTAACACAGTCCCAGAAAAAACAAGCAATGTATGGTGTCCCTCATTTGTGGATCCTAGTACCAAATCCCTATTTGTAAGGCAATGAATAATTCTTTTTTATAATACCAATGCTGCTCATCATCTTACTATATAATGTGGGAATGTAAAGTAATATTTTTTTCTTTACCTGCATACAACTCTGTCAAAATGTGAAACATCTCAATTTGGGTGTATGTGTGACATGTATATGTGCATATTTTGAAGTGATACAAAATGGAAGGAACAACAACAAAAAAGACTGGGTCAAAGAACTGACTGAAACAGTAAACTTCTCCCCAAAACTTTAAACTTCTGCATTGAAAATTTTTTAAAAGACTGAGAAAAATGCAAGCCATGTATGGTAGAATGCATGAACTCTGGCGGGGTTGGGGGGGAGGGGCAAGGAAGGGGTATAAAGTTTGGCAAAAGCACAGTGTCCAGTCTATAAAGAAGGAAAGTCTGCTCATGCTTCAAAAAGGGAAGCCTGATCTAGCAAGACCTGATTTTGTCATCCTCGATTGGATGGAACTGGTAAATGAAAAGCCAAAAAACCCAAGTGACCCCTGAGGACCAGATCCTCAACCGATCTTGAGAAAACAAAAACCTTGGTTAATCTGCACTAACTGTGTGGTCTTAAGCATCCAAAAGGAAAGTATAATCAGAAATAAATAATTAGTAAGGCCTGAGAAATTGTACTTAAGATATAAAACTTGAGACAAAATTTTAAAAAAAGAGAGAACACTGTTGTTTTGCCCATCTTCATTTCTTACTGGCAAGTGCATCTACTCTGTGGTGACCAATGCTTTTGCCATTCTTCAAAGACATGAGACACAGCTTTTTAACCTTCCAATATGGTCTGAAGACTCATGTCTCTCCAAGAATCCTCCAAACCTTCAATGCCAGGTGGGGACTACTGAGATATCCAGCTTGTGGACTGAGCAGCTACTGGGATTTCAGCTTCTTCCGAATATAGACTGCCACTGTTGGACTACCCAGGCTGTATCATGGAGGCCAGTACAGGAAGATCAAGACAGGACGTGTGCCTACTGGACCTCATTTGGGTGACCACTGGGGAGTGTGGAGAACAAGGGCAAGATTGATGGTTGTTTGGGCTTGCCAAGGAGGAACCTTCAAACAATTCCTTAAGGTAAACATGACATCTTTTAGCAAAAAAAAGAGAGAGAAAATCCTCCAACTTAGGTGATATGTGTATGTATGTCTATATTTATGTATGATATATATATACATATACATATACATATACATATACATATACATATACATATATATATATATATATATATGTAAGTTAGAGAGAACAACAACAACAAAAGAACTGGGAAAAAAAGACAAATAGTGAAGTTCTCCCCAAAACAATAAGCCTCTGCTTTGAAAAAAAAAAGAAGAAAACACTGGAAAGACTCAGAAAAAGATGCAAGACATGTATGGCAGAGTGCAGGAACTCAGGTGGGAGGCATAGAAAGGGAAGTGACTCTAAATTTGACTGAGAAATGATATATGATGTATGGAAATAGTTTAATAACAATAATAAATTAAAAAATAGAGTTTGGCAAAAGCAAAAAAAGAGAGAAAAAATTACCATCCTGAAACTAATGGCTCAGTTGTAAGAGAACTGAAACAATATTTATAAATACTCATTTTTTTGACTAAGTTCCACAAATAGCAAAAAGCTGACTATGGACCCTACAGTCATTGACTTCCTAGTACTGTACACAAAACACTAGTGAGCTACACATGAAGTGTGGAGTTAAAGTACTATTTCTCAAAAACTTTCCCAAACTAAATGATTACAGAGAATTGCTCGTTTTGCCTGAATGGACATGAATATGATGTAGTTCACTGCCCTGCTTCACTCTGACACTAATGGTTAGTTCAGCTTAGAACTTACTTCTAGTACGTCCTTCCTTCCTTGCAGAGTTTAGGAAAAGTTTCCCAGCAGGCTTAAAGAAACGAGCAATGAACACAGTTGTTCCTACTGACACCACAGGTAATGACAATTCCCCAAAGCCTGGTGTTTCTTGATCTAAAGCTCCTGAAATCCCAGGATCTTAGTTATAAAAGGGATAAAATTAGACCCCCTCATTAAGGTGAATCTAATGAGACTCCCATAACCCACCTTTGAATTCACCAATAAACTGATCTCCTGTTCAACCTTCTGGCTTCTCAGGCCTATATCGCATGCACAAGGCTCCCAAAGCCTCTGAGACCTGTGATTTAATCTAGGCCCCATATGAACTTTGCATAATTGGCATCAGCTGCGCTCACAGAAGGTCTGACTTAGGTTACTTACTCCTGTAGGTAATTCAGGATTAGACATAACCCAGACGATGGAGAGACAATCATATAGGCAGAGAACAGTAGTTAGAAAAGAATTACAGAGCCAGATATAATAAGGCATACGTATAACCCCAGCACTTGTGAGGCTGAGGCAGAAGGACCAAGGCTCTGAGGCTAGACTCAGCTACATAGTGAGAACTTCTCTTATAAAACTCATTCTAATTCTATATACTAACAATGAAAAATCCATGAAATTAGTAAATTATTATATTTATGCCCTGCATGACAGCTCACCCTTGTAATCTCAGCACTTGGAAATTGGCTGTAAGCATATCAGGAGTTCAAGGCCAATCTCAATTACATTCCTTCTCAAGGCCAACCTTGGTGACATTATACTAGTATCAAAAATGAAACAATTTTGAACTAATTTAATGGAAATGCAAACTTACATTCTAATAACTACAAAACTGTTGAAATAAAGAATTAAATAAATGTAAAGATATCTCTATCTATTCACCAGAAAGCTTAATGCTTAATAGTGTAAGAGGGAAATAATCTCTAAATTGGTCTCTAGATTGAATACACATCACTATTAAAATCCCAGCTAACATTCCTGCAAGAATTCTAAAGCATATGCTATTATTAATACGAAAATTGTGTCTAAAATAGGGTTGGGACCATAGCTCAGTGATAGAGCACTTGCCTAGCCTGAACAGAGCCCTGAGTTTGCTCTCCACCACATTCTCTCATTACCATTCTTTCACTCTCAGAAAGAGAAGGAAGACAAGAAGAAATTAGAGAACTTAAAATTACTAACTTCAAATTTGCAATAAAGCTGCAGTAAAAAAAAAAAAGATAGTATGGTATTAAAAAGAAGAGAGATAGATGTACAGATCAATGAAACAAAACAGCAAAGATAATTGAGTGAAGAAAGAATAAAAGGTGGTATAATAACTGGATTTATCCACACACAAAGAAAAAAATGAAGTTGGACTGTTTCTTAGATCCTACACAAAAAAGGGACCAAACTGGATCATAGACTCAGTATAAGAGTTGAAACAACCAAATTATATAAAAAATAGAAAATATCTAAGACATTGAGTTAGTCAGTTTTCTTAGACATCACACCAAATTATAATAAACCATACCAAATTCTTACCAGCGATGTTTACATGGAATTCTACTTTTTTGTACTACAAGTATTTACCCTCATTTTAATCGAAGGATTAAAATTATAGCTTTAATAACAACAAACTATGGATGCTCTGGATCTCAATATGACTGCACAAAGTATATACTTGATTAAGAGATGTCTAAATGTTCTGGAAACTTCAGGTAAGGTATCCGATCAATTTAGAAAAACCATTCTCTAGCACTCTACAAAACACTCGGTGCTGTGAAATTTAAGAAAATTTAACAAAATTTGTAAGCAGTTAAAATAATCCAAGTTCCATTAAATAATCCAAAACTCAATTAAAAATGTAAAGAGAGAAATGACTCCACAAAGTTGTCCCCTGACCTCCAAACATACATAATGGCAAATACATGCCTCTTCACATACATCATATACACATACAAAATAATAACAAATAAATAAAATTTAAATAATATAATTCTTTAAATCTGGAACCATCATAATTTGTAATTATAAAATCAGTTTTAAACATTATACAGAAGTTTCTCCTATAAATATCCAATTACCTATTTTTAGAACAAGGAAATGTAAATATTTGGTTTTGATATTTAATATTTAAATATTTTCATATATAACACATGGGACATTAAAAACATTTGTAATCACAACCAAAGCAATAAACCTTTTAGAAAATAATAGAAGGGGTAGGAGAGATGGCTTAGCAGTTAAGAGCACTGTCTGCTCTTGCAAAAGACCTGGGTTTGATTCCCAGCACCTACGTGGTGGCTAACAACTGTCCATAAACTCCAGTTTCAGGGGATATGACACCCTCTTCTGATCTCCTCAGGCATTGCATGACATGGGTGCACCTATGTACATGCAGGTAATAGACTTATATACATAAAAAATAAAAAGAATGTTTTCATGCCTTTAGCATATAGAAGGCATTAAAATAGAGTCCAATATTCAAAATCCACTGACCAAAACCAAAAAGTTGTTATATTCTGTTACACTAAAATCAAGAGCATAAATTACAAATAATAATAATAGTAATAATAATAATAAGTAAAAACTCTGTCAGGATGGGATATTTGTAACATTCTTAGTAAGTAACCAATATCAAGAATATTATTTTTAAGTCTATGAATCTACAAAGAAATGTGTAGTATTGTCAGGCACGTAAAGACAAGGAGAAATGGATAGCAAATAATTGGGACTTTTCAATCTTTAGTAATCAAATTTGCAAATTACAATTGCCATGATGTACAAGAGATATCTTCCACCTGACAAAAATTTTGAAAAACCCAACAAAACTAAATATATTAACAGATATAAATGGAGAAGAGCATTTGTATTTCACTGATATAATCAATTTTAAAATGGTTGGGCTTAACTTACTGTTATTGAAAACTCACATTGCTTACAATGCAGCACCTTCCAGTTTGGATTCACACAGTGTAGAACTCTTGCATCTGCTCACCACTTGACATGTGAAAGTATCCCTAGCAGCAATGTCTGTAATAGATGAAAGTAAAACAAACAAAAGCCAAAACAAGAAATAATCGAATTGTATCTCTACAGTGAATTGGACAAATCATAATATATCCATGTTACATTGTAAATGTAAATGAGGCACACTAAACCCTTCCATGTGGATATATCACACAATGTTAGGCAAAAGCAGCAAGCCATAGAGCATAGAATATGAAGGTATTAAACTAAAACCCCAGTCAGGCAAACTAAACAAGGTATTCTTTGCTGAGTATGGATGTATGCTTAGCCAAACCAGAAAAATGTATGAGGCTATATTTTTCTCTGTGCAAAAAAAAAAATACATGTACTTGTGTATGCCTTATACATTTTGTATATAGATATAAAACACTAAAATCTAAAGTGCATATAAAAAGATAAAATAGTGGGGCTGGAGAGATGGCCTAGCGGTTAAGAGCGCCGACCGTTCTTACAGAGGACCCGGGTTCGAGCCCCAGCACCCACATGAACCGTCTGAATCTCCAATTCCAGGAGAACTCCAGCTCCAGGGGAATCCGACGCCCACTTCTGACCTCCGCGGCATTGCACGACACGGGTGCACAGACTTGCATGCAGACAATACATTCATACACATACAGAAATAAATAAAATTAATAAAAAAAATTAAAAAAAAAGATAAAATAGTAACTATATCAGAGACCATGTGGTGGTGGTGGTGGTGGTGTGTGTGGTGTATAGTGTATGCAGGTGCACTTGTACTGCAGGGAGCTTATGGACATCAATGGACAAACTCAGCTACTGCCTCTTTGCCTTATATCTTCTTTCAGTCAGAGTCTTACTGTTGATTCTTATACTGTGTAGGCCAGGGGAGCTGACTGTGCTCTTCCAGAGATTTTCCTGGGTGTACCTTCCATCTCCCCTAATAGGAGCACTGGGATTTACAGATGTTCCCACTATGGGTCCACCTTTGCATGAGATCTGGAGATCTGAACTCAGTCATCACATATGTTCTGCAAGCACTTACACCCACCAAGCCACCTCTGCAGCCCCACAGATCTTTATCTTCTATCTTTAGAGAACTGCTACACTGACTATGATGGAGAACTTGGGTAACAAATGATTTGATTTGTATCTCACACTGTAGAGATACAAATGATATTAAATATTAAGTGGCTTTGTTTTCTACTCAATAGAAAATTTGATTCCATCTAATGAAAGTGTTCAAAATTATCAAAACAATTTCCCGTAGAAAGTTAGAAGCAGAAGAAAGAAATTTTAGAAGTAGAACAGCCTCTCAAACAATCTTTTCAAAACTATGAATTATCTTCAAGTAGTGGAGATGAGTTAGGTATGGTCAGTCTGCTCTGGATAAGCTAAGCACTTAATACTGCTTTTATTCGAAGTATGGTATATTGAAAAATGTCATCTCATTTTCAGTCATGCACTAGCTCTTAGGTGCAAATTATAAGTTTTTAGTTATTATTAAAATTGTACTCCTGGGGCTGGAGAGATTGCCTAGTGGTTAAGAGCACCGACTGCTCTTGCAGAGGACCCGGGTTTGATCCCCAGTACCCACATGGTGGCTAAGAAACGTCTGTAACTCCAATTCCAGGAGAACTCCAGTTCCAGGGGAATCTGAGACCCTCTTCTGACCTCCGCGGCATTGCACGACACAGGTGCAAAAACCTACATGCAGACAGTACACTCATACACATACAAAAATAAGTAAAATTAAAAAAAAATAAAATTATACTCCTATTAAAAACACACAGTCTTATGACAAAATCTAACAAAATAACTAATTTATATGTAATTCTCATAAATGGTGGCACTGGGGCTGGAGGTTAAGAGCACTGACTGCTCTTGCAGAGGACCCGGGTTCGATCCCCAGCACCCACATGGTGGCTAAGAACCGTCTGTAACTCCAATTCCAGGAGAACTCCAGTTCCAGGAGAATCTGAAACCCTCTTCTGACCTCCACGGCATTGCACGACACGGGTGCACAGACCTACATGCAGACAGTACATTCATACACATACAGAAATAAATAAAATTAATTTAAAAAATAAAAATAAATAAATGGTGGCATTGTCTTTCAGCAACTGGGCTCTAGGATAAGACTGCTGGAATACATGCATGTCTATTTGCTTTGCAGAGAAATTCTCCATGGTAATATACTTTGGAGTGGGTTTCTTTAAGATATCATAAGGCCATGTATCCTAAGTGAATTTCACAGGAGGGTAAAGTGGTTTGACCATGTCTGAACCACTTGGTGGGAAAAAAAAAATCTAGGAATATAGTCACAAAGGTAAGAGGAGTAAATAAAGCCTAGATATTTATCTTAAAGATGAAGCAAACAATAGGAAAAAAGAGATGAGGTTGATCAATAGCTTGAAATACTTTAAGGACTATGCAGAGGAGAAAAATGCCTATTTCAGTATGATTCTAAAACAAAGCCAGTAAAACCAGCTTTGAATTAAAGAAAAGATAAAAGGGGATATTTTCTTTCTTTTTGGTCTTTTTGAGACAAGGTCTCCCTGTAGCCCAAGCTGTCCTGGAACTCACTCTGTAGACCAGGATGGCCTTGAACTCACAAAGATCTGCCTGCCTCTGCCTCCCAAGTGCTAGGATTAATGGCCACCACGCCCAGCTTAAAAGGGGATATTTTCAAAGACAGCATCTTGATATGTCTAACAAGCTGGTCTTGAACTGATAACCTTCTGTCTCCAAAGTAAATGGATATAAAATGTTTCATTATGGGTCTCAAATAGTAAATGAGTTCTCAGAGGCAGTAAGGCTCTTCCTGCCATACAGAGGTCCTGATCAGAAATATTCCCATTTTCGCATCATAAATAAGTTTTGCGTGTGAGCTAGAAGATTGCCTTAAATAACTGCTAACCTTCTTTTTGCAATTTCTAGTTGTTTTTATAATGCATAGAGATCATTTATGGGAACCACCCCTCATATAATTATGGGATCTTGTGAGAAAGTCTATGGAAGGTTCTTGACTCTACAATTTGTATTGGTCTTAAAGTCTCTGTAGCTTGGCAGAATGAGCAGTTGCAAAGAACAGCTGGACATGAAGTAGAGAGAGCAAGTACAAGCAAACCACATCATACACAAATTCAGACTGGAATCAGAAATGCAAGCAGGACTGTCCATCTGTGTGGTGGATGCACCTGACCTGCCTGAAGAAGAAGCAGGCATTTGTCTTCAGTCAGCATCCTCTACAAGTCAAACCTTCTCAGGTTTCCTCCCATGATGATTCACTAACCTATTTTCAGATGTTATTTACCAAATTGCTATGGGTGTAAATAAAAGCTAAAACCACATTTTCCGTACATTCCTTTGGGACAAATAAGAAAATAAATATTTTCCTTCATTGGATTGCTTCTGTTACACTGAATGGTATAACAATCACAGTCAAATCTGGACAAGATGGGTCTGGAGCATAAGTGCCTTTTAAATAAAATCTGACATCCTTTAAGACAGCTTGGATGAAGAAAGAAAATTGCAATGTCATTCCAAAGGAAAAATGACAGCATCAAGCAGCAGTGTGTTGACGAAAGAATGCATGCAATCATTGTCTGGAGGCAGGGCTTCAGTCACAGAGAACTGCAAGGACAGACTACTTTTCTCTCTTCAGTCTGAGAAGGAAATCTGAACTTTTCTGTCAGTGACAAGGTTAGAGCAGCACACCACCCACACAGAAAATGAATCAGACGCAAAGAACCAGATTCTCCCAGAACTAAAAGCACCTCTGGAAGCTGCCTTAACTGTTTCAGAATACTGAGAAACAAAAAATTTTAAAGGGGGTATGGGAGAGAAGTAGCTAATATTTTCAAAGCAATTAAAACAATGTATTTAACGCTATCAGTAATAAGACAATTGGAAAAAAATACTTCAAATGTCCAAGAGAAGAAAATTAAATGAATTACATTTCATGCAAATAATGTCATATCCTATGACTGTTATACATGGCATGTGTCATAATCGTAAATCATACGGTGGGATGGCAGGTGTTAGACAAACAATATAACAAACTGAAAAACTGCAAGGGAGCTCTGTTAAGACAAATGAAGAAGAAAAATAAATAAATTAGAGTTCCTGCCCTTATGGGAAAATCCCAAGAGCTGCTGGCTGTGCCCTGTACCTGAAAAATCATCTGCATAAATAAGGGAGAATTTATTAAATTGATTTTAATCAATTGATTTTATTAAAATTTGATAAATTTTATCAAATTTTAATAAAATTTGGTTGATTTTATTAAAATTTCAGAACTTGGGACTGGAGAGATAGCCCAGCAGTTAAGAGCACCGACTGCTCTTGCAGAAGACCCGGGTTCGATCCCCAGCACCCACATGGCAGCTAAGAACCGTCTGTAACTCCAATTCCAGGAGAACTCTAGTTCCAGGGGAATCCAAGACCCTCTTCTGACCTCCTCGGCATTGCACGACCTGGGTGCACAAACCTACATGCAGACAGTACATTCAAACACATACAAAAATAAATAAAATTAAAAAAAAATTTAAAAATTAAAAAAAAAGTTCAGAACTCATAGGTAATAGAAGCTGATTATGTACAATCAGGTGGGGCAAAAGAAAGGGAAAAAAAAAAGTTCTGCAGATAGAGTCTAAAACCATGACCTAGAACTTTCTTGTTATGTCTTTTACCTTGGGTCATCTGGTTCTAGATTATAATCCACACAATTACCAATTTTCAAAAGCATAACAGCAAGAGAACAAGCCAGCATCACTCAGAGCTCGCCAGATTCTTCAGGGTACTGTTCAAGCAGAGCTAAAACCATAAACAAACATGCAGGAGCCCAAAACAAATACAGGTAAGAGCACCAACTATTTGTTACTTTGTTGTCTGACTGCATTGTTTAAATCCTCAACCATAGCAGCAGCAGCCACAGTGAGAACTACAAATGTTCTCCTTCTCCCAAAGATAAGAATACATCAAAAACCCAGGGGAGGAGGGAAAGAGTGGAGCCCTTTGTGCCTTATCAAGGATCTCTGACCATTTTAATGCAGAGCAAAGCTAAGTGATATAATACAAGAAAAGTAGCTCTCCAAAAAGAGCCCTAGGTCCTACAGAAGATATGCATACTTTACTAAGAAGGTAGACCAATGAAATAAAGAGCAAAGGATGAGACAATAGAGGCCACCCAAGATGCTAACAATGAGCTCAGCTCCCTCTAAGGTACCTCCTCCACACACTCCCCAAATTCAACACCAGGAGAATAAGACTTATAGAAGGAAGTTACCAAGTTCCCACTATAGTGATGAAAGAAGGATGAATGGACTAGATTAAATAAGAACTGGAGGTAAGAAACACTCAAACAATTTATAAAAATCCTCAAAGAAAACTAGGACCATGAAACAAGGGCATCACAAGGAGGTAATATCTGGAAGTACTGAGCAAAATCTAATATTTGAAAAAAACTCAAACAGGGACTTGGAAACAGGATAGTTCTGTAAAGAAAGTACTTCAAGCAGGCCACCAACCCTGATGGCCTGAGATTAATCCTGGAAACTGCAAGGTAGAAGGAGAGAACCAGGTCCCACCATGTTGTCTTATGGTCACAAAGGGCCTGGAGAGAATGCTCACCCACTAAGAGCACTGGCTATTCTTGCAGATGACCTGGATTTAAATCCCAGCACCCACATGGCAGTTAACAACCATCCATAACTCCAGTTCCAGGGGAAACCTTCACCCTCTTCTGACCTCCACAGGCATTGCAGGACACGAATGCACTTACATACATATGTACAGGTATTAACATTCAAACACATAAACTAAAAATAACAATTTTTTTTTAATTTTAAATAGGAAGTACTTCAAAAATACAGAGTGGTGTGAACAAGATCTGTATAATACCATTTCTATAAATAAAGGCATTGATTAATGAAACAGAACTATATCTTCCCAGGATATTCATATGCATTCACTTCAGTAAGTATAATTTACAGTAATGAATGGAGGTAGGAAGCTGAAAATAATCAAATAAAATTAGAAAGCCTGGCTCAGAGCTTTGTTGTGCTCTGCTGTGAAAGTGGCAATCATAAATTCAGTTCTCTACCTCAGATGATCAGAACCTTTTTGTTGGTTTTTAAATTCTATTAAAAAAAAAACTTCTAAGGAGATATACAACATAGCCAAGTGTATTCATACTAGACACACGTGTAAGTTTTACAATAATTTTGGAATTTATTCTAAGATTTTTTATAGTAATATTCAGTGAAACATACAGATGACTTCCTCCTGAAAGTAGTGGATGTATTTGGATAATCTGTCACTAATCCATTTGTACATTTGCAATATTGGACTGATTTCTCTCCAGCTATGAATCACATGAAAAGCCATACACTCCAAAATGCAAGGCCATTTTAAGACATTAATCTGTAAGAAAATAACACAAGCAATCCAGACAGCTATTGCCATCAGGGAAAAGAAGAAGAAAGTTTATTTTCATTTAAATTACCTGTTTCTAGATTTGGTATAGCAGTTGCTGTATTTTCTCATCAATAATTCCTACTTTTGTTTCAACCAGGTTAATGATGATTACCTTTATCTTACAAAATCAAATTCCCTGTCATTTCTCTCTAGACACACATGAAGGTTAGAATACCCCTAATCTGTGTTTTTAATATCATGTGAAATTGTTAAATATTGTATTTAAATTTGGAGTTATCATACCAATATGTTTTGAATATGAAACTCACTGAAGACAAATTAAACCATTTTGTAGAGCAAAGTCAGATGGAATTTAGTAATTCAGGTAAGTCCACAGTCATCTCTATTTCCCAAATATGTTCATCATGACCCCCTTCCGGTTAACATCACATTCCAAGGCCCCTCCACACAGCCCTTGGCAACCACTATGTTGCTTCCTGTCTCTACAGCTTCAGCTATTCAGGACATTTTCTAAAAATGGGATCACGCTAGAACTGGAGAAGTTTCTCAATGATTAAAAGCATCTATTCCTCTTGCAGAGGTTTGGTTCCCAGCACCCACATGGTGGCTCATAACTGTCTCTATCTCCAGGTCCAGGGGATCTGATGCTCTCTTGTGGCCTCCATGGGAACCAGGAAAGCAAAGGGTGCACATATTTTGTCTATATTCAGGCAAAATACTTATAGGTATAAAATAAAAGTGTATCTTTAAACAAATTGAATCATAGGTTACAGTTTTGACTTGCTTTCTCTGTCCTTTTACAGAAAACCATTTTAATTGCTTAAGTAGACAAATGTTCTGATTGGAACAATCCCTTTGCAGGAATTACATACCTTGTTCCAGCCTCAGGTGAAATGCACATATATAAATATTGAGTTACCCATACATACTAAAAATGTTTTATATATCTGTTATACTTTGTACATGTTACTTTCAATATTTTTAAGAAAAATTAGGTTTTACTTCCAGGGACCACATGGGACAATCCAAATAAAACCAATTTAGGCGAGCTTGATTTGAGTATTTCCTGGGGTATGTGATAATGCCCCCCTCCTTTTCCTTCTCAAAACTATAATTCAAAATCTGTGGATAAGTGACACAGCCTTCATTTGAGATAGTCTTTTTTTTTTTTTTTTTTGGCCTCTTTATTATTTTGGGTTTGTTTCCTGGGCTATGTTATTGTATCTTTATAGTGACATGGCCTTCACTTGAGATAGTCCTAGAAAGTATTGTTTTTTAGCCTCTCTATTATCTTGGGTTTGTTTCCTGGGTTCTGTTAAAATTTTTCCTTTCATGGTTTAAATCCATTCTACTTTGAGTACCTAAATGGCTTCACTGGATAGGTTTAATGTCAATTTGACACACCTGGGCTAAGAAACCTCAATAATTGCCTTTGTTGGACTGGCCTGTGCCCATTGTGTCCAATGCCATCCTTGGCCAGATATTTCTATATTGTATAACAAAATAGGCTGAACATGAACAATCCAGTAAGCAGCATCCCTTCCTAGCCTGTGCTGCAGTTACTACCTTGGCTCCTGCCATGAGCTTTTACTATTAGTCAGAGTGCTTTGCCACAGCAATTAAAAATTTATTAAGAATGCTTATGTCAATGTTCAAGCTTTACTTACATGTTATATAGTAATTAAAACACCAAATTCATATAACATGTTATAACCATACTTAAACCTCCAATCTGATTTGGCAAGAGGTACTTGAAGGGACAATCTTTTGGCCCTTACCCTCTAAGGTCTACTTAAATCCTAGGGTCCTGCATGGGCACCTCTCTACATGTCCTATGGCAGTGAGTCACCAGTCATCCCGGGCCAGGGAGGTCTTGGAAATTCACTTAAAAGGACTTCCAGCCAGTGTCCAGTCAAGAGAGGAAAGTCAATAAAGAGGAGAAACTCCTCATACTTCAAGGGGAAGCTCTGATCAAGCAAGACCTGACTTTGTCCTCACGTAGATGGAATTGGTAAGAAGAGACAGGCACAAGACCTGAGTGACCCCTAAGAACCAGAACCTCAACTGACCTTAACACCAAGACTAATTTAATTTATCTGAACTAACTGTATGGTTTTAAACACCCCAACAGGAAACTATAATCAAGGGAATAAAAATAAAATAACTTATACCTTATTACCAGGAAGATAGGTGAGAGATCTAATGTGCCATGCTAAAAAAATATCTCAGGGATAGGTGACAGATTTACTGTGCCATGCTAGAAAATACCACTTTTGTATTCTCATGGTTATGCTGGTTCTCATTCTGGAGCTCTTTGTACTAAAACTGTTTTTCCAATTCCTCAGAATAGTGTACAGTTCTGCTCTTCCTCTGCAGACTCTCTAATGGCTAATGCACCCACTAGACCCCACCCCCATTTGTACTGGGAAGTCCGTGCAATGGTACACTCATATAAGACTTGACCAGCTTGTCTTTTCAGTTGCAGAGAAACTGTCCAGTAACTACCAGCCACTATCAATCTGGACCAAAAACACCAGGCACCCAGAGAAGCCAAGATGGGAGATGAGACTCTAACCTTCCAGCCTGACACCCCCTTCCCCTGAGACTTCATCCATCCTCAGCTCTGAAGCAGATATAGAAGAGAGAACGATACCCCATTCCTTTATCATAATCAAAAGGCTGGAATGTTAGGTCTGAGTTTCCCAGAATTCCAAAGGACACACAGATGTCCACTTCCTCCAGAGGCTGCCAATCTTATGAACTATACCCCTTTACCTGTGGTCCCTCCCAGGGCCTATAAAGGATTGTACCTCAGTCACCATCTTGCTAGTTTGCTGGCTGATAGGCTCCAGCTGCCCACAGCTGCCATGCCCTGGAAATTCCTGAAGTAAATATGTTCCCAGAGTGGGAAAATAAATAAATACATAAATACATAAATACATAAATACATAAATAAATAAATAAATAAATAAATTTAAATAAATAGCATGCGTTTATTATGTATCACTCACAAGTCTGTGGGCCCAGAATTTGAGCTAGCTGAGGGAGGGTTCCTTGCCAGTGCTGCAGTCAAGGTTCAACTTGGGGAGTAGCTACTGCCAAACTCATTCAGCTGTCAAAACAGATCTCATAGAGCTACTGGGCTGTGGGTCTATGTCCCTTACCACATAAACTTGTGTAATATGCTAGAGATTTCAGCAAAACCAACAAGGGAGACAGTTTTCTAGGAAGAAGCTGTTCACGGGCCTGACTTCTCATGACCTTTTCCATATTCTATTGGTTAGAAGCTGATTACTTAATATATCCCATGGTTAAAGAGATGATTATATGGCATAAAATTGAAGAGGTAGGAATTGTTGAATCCATTTTACAGCTTCCCTGCACACTGTTCTGAGAAGTTGTGCATGAGTGAATACAATACTGTGAGAGGGTTATTTTTCCATTTTAAAACAAGACTACTGTGGTAGGTGTTGTTAATAAATTTTGTAAATGTACCTACCTAGTAAGAAACTAACTAGAATCCCAAATCTGGTCTGCAAGCTCTATTCTGATTTAAAAGGGGCATACAATCCTATATCTGTAATCTATTGCAATTTTAGGTTTAAATTGTTATGCTGAATATAGCATTCAATCTATTGTTTCATTTGTTGTTGCCACCATTAACCTCTTATTTGCCAAACTCATCAACTTGTATCATTATTTCTAAGTATTGAGTTTCTATGTTCTCAGCAGAAATGTACCTAAATATTTGAAAAACACAGTTACTCACTTCTCACACAGCAGTAGCTCAGTTCAACTGAATGTTAATGACTCACATTGTTAAAATGGTAAAATGACACTCAAGTGAATTAAGAAACATCTGCTTTTGTCCCACATCTTAGTTCCTCTGGGCGTCATTATGTTTATGTGTTAAATAAGAGCACCGAAGTAGAAGTTTTTATAAGGCTCTTATGCTTGTGTCACAGTGCAATGCAGAAGGCAGAAATGGACAGCAAATTTTGACACACCCTCTTCTGATGAGGTAGTGGGCACAGTTAAGCACAGTTTACCTCAAGTCTTTCCGAATCTTTCTGAAGCAACGAAATTTCAACCAGATGGTTTCTATGTCCTTAAGTCAAAAAAAAAAAAATCTGATGTGTTAAATGAACAGGGAAGTGAAGTTTACCTCTCCTTTTTCATTATTTCCAGTTTTTCCCTTTCATCCTGTTTCCTAGGGAAATCCCATGCCTTTCAATTTATAAAAGCTATTAACCAAGGAACCATCACTACTCAGGCCTGCCCTTTATTTCCACTTTGAACTAGTCTCTGAAATGCATATGTTAAGTAAAGACTGTACTATGAAATAAAAGATCATTACTGCATGTTTCCCTTAATATTTCTTCTATTAAATCTTTTAAAACTTTTAGCTCAGAGACCTCATAGGTGATAGGATCAAAATGGCCATTTATAATTAAAATAAAATCCAATTTTAATAGACTCAAATCACCCTCCCTGAAAGTGATACTAATTTCTGATTTTCCCAGCTGATTTAGGATTTCTTTGAATTTAATCCACTAGTTTATATCTTACTTCTTCTATAAATAATTATTCAAAGAAAGAACAGTAATGAGAATAAGTTACTGCAGTATAATTAAGCTATGAAAGTCGTCTTCACACAAGAGTATTCAGTTCAACTCAGTGTTACATAACATGTCATAGTCAAGCAGATACTTCTTACACTTGAGTGGTTACCCACCCAGGCAGTCCAGAAAACACAAAGCCCTGTCTGACTAGAGCTTTATGTACGTCCAAGTGAACTACAAGGCCAGTAATTACATTTTCTTCATACAGAAGATGCTCAATAAACACTAACTATCTGAAAAATACAAACATGAGAGAGTAGACATCAAGGAATCTAGGATCTAAAGAGTTGGCTTTTTTACATGTTTTATTTCTACAACTGTTTTAGAGTGCACACCAAATACTAAGATACAGAAAACAGAGGATCTAAAGAAATGTCAATAACACAAAGACTTTTCACTCAAGCAAATGATCTGTATGCTGTGCCATGTGCAATGCTATGAAAGGTTGGCACAAGGATATGTCATTGTGAGTGGAGATGCAACTACACCTGTCATGTATAATATAGTAGTCACTAGCATCACTACCTATTTAAATTTAAATCACTAAGCTTTAATCAACCAAAAACCCAGTGTTCTATATTACTAGCTACATTCCAAATACAGAATGGCCCTATGGGTTGCTGGGGACTACCACAGTAGATAGCAAAGTTATACAACACTGTTGTCATTATATAAGTACTACTGGACATTTCTAGTCTAGGCAGGTGAACATTCCTTCTAGAAAGCTGATGAACTGGGCTGGAGAGATGGCCTAGTGGTTAAGAGCGCCGACTGCTCTTACAGAGGACCCGGGTTCGATCCCCAGCACCCACATGGCGGCCGAGAACCATCTGAAACTCCAATTCCAGGAGAACTCCAGTTCCAGGGGAATCCGAGACCCTCTTCTGACCTCCGCGGCATTGCACGACACGGGTGCACAGACTTGCATTCAGACAGTACATTCATACACATACAGAAATAAATAAAAATTAAAAAAAAAAAAAAGAAAGCTGATGAACCTTACTGGTATAGCTCTCAAGTAGGTGATGGCTCATTTCTACCATAAATCTTATATATATGATTATGAGAGAAAGGAGCCTCTTTCAAATTGTTTCTTCATATTTTTCAACTTCCCACTGACCTTTATTCAAATGAAGTTAAACCTTGATTTTCTCAAGGCCAAAGTTATAAAGATATATTTCTGATGTTAATAAAACATTTTAATAACATCAAATAGCCTAATGTTAATTCTACATTATTCTAAAAGTGTTCCCTTCCTGAAGAAACCCTGGGTTTTTCCTCTACTTGCAAATTGTATTTCTCTCAATGTTTAAGGCCAAAGTTATAAAGACATATTCTGATATTAATAAAACATTTTAATAACATCAAATGGCCAAATGTTAATTCTACATTATTCTAAATGTGCTCCCTTCCTGAAGAAACCCTGGGTTTTTCCTCCACTTGCAAATTCTATTTCTCTCAATGTTTAATGATCTATGAGACAGTCCTCCAGCCATATGCAAATTTTAAGCCAAGGAATTATAAGTAATTAAAGATTTTCCTATATTCACAAAGAATTCCATTATAATACAAAAACCAAAAATTAATCATTTTTATTTTTTTAGTTTTATTTATTTTTTATGTGTATGAATGCACTGTCTGCATGTAGGTTTGTGCACCCGTGTCGCGCAATGCCTCGGAGGTCAGAAGAGGGTGTCAGATTCCTCTGGAACTGGAGTTACAGATGGTTCTCAGCCACCATGTAGGTGCTGGGGATCAAACCCTGGTCCTCTGCAAGAGTAGTCGGCGTTCTTAACCACTAGGCCATCTCTCCATCCCCAATCATCTTTATTTTTAAACAAGAACAAAATTTGATGAGGTTTGTGTTTATACAGCTATGAGTGGAATATTATGAGTGGAATCAGAGCCCACAAGAGCAGTGAGCTGTGAGTGGCGTTCACCTAACACGCTCAACCAGGCGTGGTGGTGCACGCCTTTAATCCTAGCACTTGGGAGGCAGAGGCAGGTGGATCTTTATGAGTTCAAGGCCAGCCTCGTCTACAGAGCGAGTTCCAGGACAGCTGGGGCTACAGGGAGACCCTGTCTCAAAAAGACCAAAGGAAATAAAAAAGAACATGCTCAAAACCCTAGACTGAGTGCTTTCCAAAAAGGTGGAATGAAGACTCACTCCATGAAGCAACAGTGGTATTCCAAAATAGAAGACTCCAGAACCCCTCCCCAAACCTGGGAAATCAGAATCTCTATGCATAGCACATTAGGGTCTCCATTTTTATGAGCCCCTTGAGGGGACTTTAATTATTAAATAAAATGGAAAGCCCATATATTTGTTGTATAGTTGGTAGAAATTCAAAAAAATTCTGAATCTAGGCATGGAAGAATAGCTTTTATAAGCAGGGAGGCACTGCGTACATGGCTTGTTCTGAAGCTGTCATCCTGACAGCGGTTTCGATTCTAATTAGAAAGTCACAAGATCTTTCACTTTACCGAAGACTATATCACCTGCATGGACAATTCCATGGCCCACTTTGACATATAGAATGGGACTATACATTTGAAGGCCGTTTTTTTAATCGTAGAGTTTTAGAGCCTCTCTTTTATTAACTTGAAACATTTTCACATTAAAAATCAAACTGGCCCAGTGCGTGGAGAATGGGAACATATAGGGGTTAGGGTATCTAAATTTGATTAAGAACTGTTGTGTCAATGTACCAAAAAAAAAAACGGCCAATAAAAATATTATGGTTTTGTTTTTTTTTAAAAGGACAATTCTAGGGAGCTGAAGACAGGCTCAGTAGCTAAGAACACTGGCTGCTCTTACTCTTGCAGGGGGTCTGGGGTCAAGTCCCACCACCCACATGCCAGTTCACAACCATATTCCAGTTGCATGACATGGGTGCACTCACACACATGCAGGCAAAATACTCATAAACATAAAAATAAATAAAATATTTTAAAAAAACAAAAAATAGCTGGGCTTCATCCCGTATCAAAGACTCAACTGAAAAGAAAACCCTAGAGAATCTCATTTACGCCCAGATACTGTTGGTGTCTGAGTCATCATTCACTTTCCGCAGGGAAGGGTTGGAAATGCGCTTATAAATGACTTCCCACCTGCTAAATCATTTTATTTGGCAAGTGCTTTCAGTGTTGCTGACACAGCATGGGAGACCGGTGCATAGTAATAAAGAAGCTTTTTTGTTGTTGTTCTTTCATTTTAGGAAACCCAAGCCCTCTTCATCAGCCCACTGCTGTCCTAACAAAGTGAAATGATGACAGGTATAGGCCGGGGCTTATTCTACTCTTTTTTTATCCTGCCAAGAGGATCCATCACCCATCTGAAAAGAAATCAAGTCCCTGAAAACAAGATTTTAATGCTTCATCAAAGCTAGGGGAAGCCCGAGGATGTTTTGGAAGTCAGCCAATCTGCTCTGTCTGCAGGGTGTCTGTTCTCTCTTTCACTCTGCCTGCCTTCCCTGTCTGGGCTCTTTCATCCTTAGCTAAACAACAGCAAGTGAGCCTGAGGCAGTAAATAGAATCTGAGAACAGGCTTCTCATGTGAAAGCCAACTACTGCTTTACATAGATGGCACATCAGAGTCTCTATCCTGTTCTGGACAGTTTCTACCTGAATGCTATTAAGCACAACCCTATGGAACATAATAAGAATTAGCAGAGGACATGTATAACACTATGAGGAAGGAAAAAAATGCCCTCATTGTATATAACCATTGTGTTACTCTTCTGTTTCCCTTCTTAGACCACGAGCTTTTTAGGAGTGAAAGTTCCACTCTGCTCATCTCTCAGACCTGGGTAGACACACAGCCTGGCACATAGTAAATATTTTTAATATAATACTTTTATTGATGTTTTGTATATTCTAAAATTCAATTTTCAGGTAAATATTTTAAACATTTAACTTTAAAAGAATAAATTAATGCACTTAACCTTCTCTTTATATTACTTCAAAGCATCCACTTTGGGTTTCATATTGTTTGTATAATCTCAGAACCAAGAATGCCACCTTCCATTCCAGTTCATCCACAGCAAATCAATTTAACCATGAAGTGAATTCACCTGCCCAAACTGACTTTGCATCAACCACAGATATGCCCTAGATATCTGCTCTGCACTTATATTCCTTTTCTTTGGACTCTTCCTACTCTTTCATCATTGAAATACTAGCTCAAGAATAATGTCCTCTGTGACAAGGACCAAAACATGATCGCTTTCTAATCAAAACCCAGACTTTTTAGCAACCTTATGGCCTACACTGCTAAGCTGAATTACTAGGAATCTCTGTGTAAACCAAAATGTAAAAAGACTGTGCTATCATTTGTCTAGCACATTGAAGATGCCCTGCCATGTCATCATTCACTCAATTTACAGCGTTGATTTTAAATGAATGAGTACTTGAATAGAAATCATTTTACAAATGTTACAAATGCTGCAGCAATGAGCACTGTCTATATGTTGCTTTTTTTTTTTTTTTTTTTTTTTTTGTTCTTGTTTGTTTGAGACAGGTCTCCCTATAGCCCAGATGGGCTGGAACTCACTCTGTGGACACAGATTGGCTTGAACTCACAGAGATCTGCCTGCCTCTGCCTCCCAAGTGCTAGGATTAAAGGCGTGTGCCACCACGCCAGGCCTATATGTTGCTTTTATGCACAGAGTTATAAGAAGAAGTAGCTGTACAAGAAGTGGAGGATGAAAAGTAAACATTGAGCCAACTGAATCCTGAAGACTGAGACAATGAATGTAAAGACTCAAAAACTAATGGAAGAAAGAATGCTCATCTCATTAACCAAAACCACAATTTAAGATGACTGATATTTAAGCCAGGGATAGTGCCCACGCCTTTAATGCCAGGACTCGGGAGGCAGAGGCAGGTGGAGTTCAAAGATAGCCTGGTCTATATAGTGAGTTCCAGGCCAGCTGGGGCTACAGGCAGACCTTGTCTCAAAAAGACCAAAATAATAAATAAATAAATAAATAAATAAATAAATAAATAAATAAATAAATAAATAAATAAATAAATAAGGAAAAAAGATGACTGACATTTAAAGGCACTTTCATATACTCCATAATTATTCTTTAGGGGTTGCTTGATATAAGGAACAAATCTGAGCTCTGGTTTCAGACCAGTTGCATTCTCCCCTCGGCACATTACACCAAAATCATACATAAAATACAACGAAACCTATCACTTTCAAGCATACTTTTAAAACTAATAAAAACATACAATAGTTAAAAGAAATTTTTCTATTTTTTTGTAGTGTTACAAAAGTTTTCAGATATATGGAAAAGTCTGGCAGTGAAAAAAGTATTTTCACATAACCATTTTCACATAACCATTTCTGCTTAAGAAGGAAAGGCTCATGCAGGGTCATGTTGGACTGCGTCAGAGTAAGCATCTACTTTTAAAAGGTGGTTTCAGAATCTTAATCCAATCATTTTGAGCTGCAGAGGCAAATGGGATGCTGAGTATTCATACCAGAGACCCCTATGATGAAGGAAATTAACGAACTGTGATTTCCTATAAAATGACAGGCCCTTTTCACCTTCAGCACATGGCTACTCTGCTCTGGAGAATGCACTCACTCCAAATAGTGTGATCAGTATTCTTAGATACACCTGCTTCTCCTCACTTTATCTGGCAACAGACGTTCATCCAGTAGTCCATACTTTCAGCCCCTTCCAAATGAAACTGTTTTCATCAATAAATATCCATAGTCACTAATGCCATATGGCTTTAAGGAGAGCTACAACTGAATATTATTATAAATAATAAGTTCCTTCCATACTACTTCTCTTTTACCTCTATGTATTTATCTGTTTTTCTAGCTTACAGCTTTGCAGAATATTTGCTTTAGAAAAAATCATTGCAAAGTGACTTTCATATGTACAAGTTGGTAGAAAATTGGACTGGTGTCCATGTTGGAAACCAGCTGTGAACCAATAAAAATGGAAATCTGCATGATCCAGAGAAAATGGGATCCCCAAAGACCCAGGAATAGAAGTGAAATTTCCCAAATATTTTCCATCAAAATATGCTGCATCAAGTTTTATGATCTGAAAGCCTGTGTAACAAATGTAAAATCACAATGTCAGAAACAAAGACTTTTATAATCTACTCAGTAAGCAGGAGAATTTCCATGTTGAATCTCTCAAGAATTCTATAATAAGTAGTATTAGCCAAGAAAATAATATATGTCACATACAAATGAAAAATTTAGAATCCTATATTTTTGATATTGTATATAGCTTAATAGGTGAGTGTATATCTCAGGAATAATTGAGAACTGTGCCCTAGAATTCTAATCATTGGCAGTAGTAGCAATATTTACTAATTAATGAGAAGTAGGGATACCAGTGACTTTGCTTAGCAACAACTTCATTTTCAAAAGTTTAGCATTCGGGGCTGGAGAGATGGCCTAACGGTTAAGAGCACTGACTGCTCTTGCAGAGGACCCGGGTTCAATACCCGACTCCCACATGGTGGCTGAGAACCATCTTTAACTCCAGTTCCAAGGGAATCCTACACCCTCCTCTGACCTCTGAGGCATTTCACGACACGGTGCACAGACCTACATGCAGACAGTACATTCATACACATAATAAAATAAAATTTTAAAGAAAGTTTAGCTTTCAAGGATTTTTGAGGATAATTTAAACATATCTGAATATGTTAATCTATTTTCAAACTAGAAGCAGCGATGACCAGAAAAGTTAGAGATTCAATGAAGATTTTCAATGAAAGATGTTTATCTATTCAGTAGATTTAGCAAATATTTATTTAAGACCTATTATGTATAGGCAAGAGGTTAAAATATAGTTTCCGATTTCAAAGAGTTATTTTCTAATTTCAAAGAGTTATTTTCCAATTTCAAGGAGTTGTTTTCTAGTGTGATAGTTATGAAATGATGAGATAGTAATGGGTCAGATTTGAGCAAGAAGTTTTGGCTCACTAGGAATAGCTATACCTCACAGCACTGTGATCAAAAGCATTAGAATTCTTACTCTGTCATAAAGAACTAGAAAAGATTGTTGTATCTAGTGTCTGTGAGAGCTGAGAAAGCCACTTAACCCACGGTCTACTGAATTCATCCATATGAAAAATACAGGAATCAGGACACCTACCTTGTAGGGTTGTTTAATGAGATGTGTTTTCTAGCATAAAGTAATTGCACTGTGAGTAACTGTTGCTCTTGTTGGTAGTGCCAGTACTAATAGTAGTCGAGGTTGTAATACTGCAGAAGAAATGCTGGACTCTGAAGACTGGATGGAATTTGGCCTAACTAAAAAGAAGGGAAGTCATGTTAGATAAAAATAACAGCAAGCAAAAAGAATTTTGAAATTCTATATTTTTCACATAAGGTACTGATTTAGCCAGTGGTCAGAAAAAAATTGATAAAAGACAGGACAAGGCTATAAATTTTTTTAATTCTCAGGTCTAGAGACATGGCTCAGCATCTAACAGCACTGGCTGCTCCTACAGAGGACGCGGGTTTGATCCCTAACACCCACATGGCAGCTAACAACTGACTGTAACTCCAGTTCCAGGGGATCCGATACCCTCTTCTGTCATCCTCCATGAAACAGGTACACCTACCTACATGCAGACATTACACTCATAGCAACCCTTAGCAAAAAGGAGCAACACAGCAACCATACCTGACTTCAAACTATATTATAGGGCCATTGTAATAAAAACAGCCTGGTACTGGCACAAAAACAGACAAGTAGATCAATGGAACTAAATTGAAGATCCAAACCTGAGCACATGCAATTTCAGCAACCTTATATTTGATAAGGGAGCCAAGAAGACCCAATGGAGGAAAGACAGCATCTTCAGCAAATGGTGCTGGGAAAACTGGATCACCACTTGTAGAAAGATGAAGCTGAACCCCTACCCTTCACCATGCATAAAAATCAACGCCAAATGGATCACAGACCTCAATGTGAAACCAGAAACTGAAAATAATAGAAGAAAATGTTGACAGTAAATTACAAGACATAGGTGTATGAAAAGACTTTCTAAATCAGACAGCCGCTGCATTGGAAACTGTAGGCAGAAGCACTTAAAAGAATCAGCACCAGACTCCAAGCCTGGACTCCTGCTGAGATCCTGCCTGCTTGTGATATCTGCCCAGGTGCAAACTGTCTTTGATGCCTTGGGCAAAGCATTGTCACATTCCCGTAGCATAGGGCCTGGAGCCCCGCCTGTCCCAAACCCCAGTTCTGTGTGTTCCAGCCTCCTGCAAGGTTCTGTATAAAAAACCCTGAGTTACAACATTAAACTAAGTTTTCCCCTTATGGAATTACTCCGGGTCTCTCTGAGTCCGTCTTTCTTTCTCTCCAGGTCTTACTTTCTACCTCTCTCATCCCCCCTGCTGGTGCCCAAGCTGGGACTGTTAACTGATGTCTGGAGACAATCCCAAGGCTTACAGAGCTTCGAGCCCTGGTCCAAGAGAGAAGAACATCAGGTGGAAGCCAGCACACATGCGTGATACACATTTAAAGGAACACCAGAGGATAAACTTCAGACAACAGGAAACAAGGTCAGCAATAGACAAATAGGACCTCATTAAACTTAAAAGCTTCTGTACAGCAAAAGAAACAATCAACAAAGTGAAGAGAAAACCCACAGAGTGGGAGGAAATCTTCACCAGTGATACATCAGACAGAGCATTAACATCCAGAATATATAAATTACTCAAATACCAAAGGATCAAGAAAAAAATGACACTATCAAAAGATGGAGTAAAGAACTGAATAGAGAATTCACAAATGAAGAAGTGAAGATGGCTGAGAGACATCTCAGAAAGTGTTCAAGGTTGCTAATAATTAAGGAGATGCAAATTAAAACCAGCTTAAGATTTCACCTTACCCCAGTAAGAATGGCCAAGATTAGGAAAACAAATGACACAAATGCTGGAGAGGTTGTGGGGAAAGGGGAACACTCATCCACTCCTGGTGGGAATGCAAACTCATGCAACCCCTATGGAAAGCAGTGTGGAGAATTAAAAGACTGAAAATGAGTCTACCACCTGACACAGTCATACCACTCCTGGGTATATGCCCACGAGACTCATCATATGGCAAAGACACATGCACATCTATGTTTAGTGAAGCTCTCTTCACAATAGCAAAATTCTGGAAGCAACCCAAATGTCCCTCAACCAATGAGTGGATACAGAAAATGCGGTATATCTACACAATGGAGTTCTATGCAGCCGTAATGAAAGATGACATCATGGTGGGTGGTATCCTGAGGAGGAATTTCCATTGGCCTAGTGCTGGTTGATTAGCCTAGGCTAGCCAATGAACCCCAGGAAACCCTCTGGTCCTCTGTCTCCCCCGTAATGGGCTTATAAATAATCAGGCCGAGCATGTTATGAGGGTGCTGGGGATTGAATTCAGTCCTCATGTTTGTACAGCAAATACCTTACCAACTGAGCTATCTCACCCCAGCCCCTTTAAAAAAATTTTTATTAAGTTGGATGTGGAGGCATATACATTTAATCCCAGCACTTGGGAGGCAGAAGCAGGCAGATCGAGGCCAACCTGGTCTACATAGTGAGTTCCAAGCCAGCTGGGGCTACAAAGAGACCCTGTTAAAAACTTTTATTAACCAATATTCATTGTATAAAGTGACAGATTTCACAATGACATTTTCATCAAATATATTATGTACTCTGACAATATAAAAAAAAAAAGAAAGATGACATCATGAACTTTGCAGGTAAATGGATGAAACTAGAAGACATTATGCTAAGTGAAGTAACACAGAAAAACAGATGATGTATGGTGTCCCTCATTTGTGGATACTAGCACAAAATCCCTAGTTGCAAGGCAAAATGAGCCTCGACTTTGGCATATTTCTTTTTTATATGAAAGCAGCAGTATGGTTAAAAGGTGAATACCTTAAAGGGCTTGAGAATTAACCTACCACTTATGTTCAGATTTTATAATTTTGGTATATGGGTGGAGGATATGTATGCATATTTTGAAGTAATATTAAATTAAAGGGGAAAATGTGGGGGGAAAAAAGACTGAGAGAAAAATTCAAGACATGTATGGCAGAATGCAGGAATGGGGTGAGGTGGGGGGCATGGAAAGGGGAAAGTGTCTCATTTGAACTGAGTAATGATGTATGAATACACAAAATGTCAATAAAAATAAATAAAATATTTTTAATTTAATTCTCACATTCTCCTTCTAATTAATACCAAATGGAATTTCTAATCATCAGAGAAAGTTGACACTGGTACCTAGAAAATTTATAAAATCCAAGACAACAGACGGAGAATTGACTGGGCCAGGGAAAGCACGTTATCAATTCCAGGGGACATGAATAACCTGCAGGTAAGGGGGGGGGTCTCGTGAAATACAATATTTTCCAGTCTCGACATTTCCTTTTTTTTTTTTTTTTAGAAATGTCATTACTGTTGACAAGAGTTAAAAAATGCAAACAAAATAAGTTCTGTGTGATTGATGGAGCTGTGTAGACAGGTGAATTGGTGCATATTCATTTGTACAATTAAGGTCTCAAAAGTATATAATTCATTCTCAGAAAAATCTTGAAAACTACAGGGATCAAAACTGAGACAGTGAAGTCACTGAGACATCTATGCATTACCGAACTTGAGATGTCCTATTGAAACTGGCTAATCTGCTCAAAGACACAAGAGTCAAATATATTACAAGGTCTTTTAGCCATGATATACCAAAAAAAAAAAAAAATCTCAAACCAAAAATCTGCTTATCTGTGAGGTTTTGGGTTTGAGATTTGGTCTTCTTGTGTATCATGGCTGGAGAGAGGAATCGTCACTTGGCATCTTTCCTTAAAGAAAAGGGAACCCCATGAACCCCTCAGGTGCAGGTGTAGTCAGCTTAAACTTGACTTCTGGCTGTCTTAGGTGAGCACAGCCTGATCGTCCCATGGCTTTGGGAATTGTTTCTCTTCAGACTGCCTTCAAGAGAATCATCTAGACTGTGCCACCCTCGCCCTTACTGAATTAAAATGTCTGCAGGACAGCTCCCTAACACCTGAGCATTTGACAGATTTTCTTTTGTAATCCATATGAACAAGAAATTTGAAGGCTAACATTTTGAAATCTAATCACAATTCTTAAAAATAAAATTTTCCAAGTTAAAATGGTGAAACACCTATACTGTTATTTTATCTTTTGCTCAGTGATAAAAGTGATGGGATGTGAAGCATAATTCTTGCCCTCAAGAAGCTCTCAAAAGAATGGCGGGTATAAACCTGGGACACAAGATGAGACGAAATATTGAGCTCCTATTATGAACAAGATATATGCTGAGTTCTTTCAATAAGGACCTCCTCTGGGTGATAACACAACCAACCTATAAATAACAGTGTTTTCAACTGAGCTGGATCGCACTACAAGAGATAAAGATAATTCATTAAGAGGTAATAGGTGGGCTGAAGAGATGGCTCAGTGGTTAAGAGCACTGACTGTTCTTGCAGAAGACCTAGGTTCAAATACCAGCACCTACATGGCAGCTAACAACCATCCGTAATTCCAGTTTCAGGGTATCTTCTGTCCTGTGCAGGCATTGCATGACATGGGTGCAGTTCCACACATGCAGGCAATAAACTCATGCATACAAAATAAAAACAAATAAAGACAGAATGAGACCCAAAAGATGAGAGCAATGTAAACATCTAGAAAGAGTTCACATGCAACAGTTGCCAAATGTGAGAATATGCCTCTCCAGGGCTCCATCTCCATAGAGAAGAGGATCCCTGCAGAGTTCACCAAGTAACTGGAGACATCACTCAAGATGAAAGACTTTGGAAAGAACTCATACAAGAAGATTGGGAAACTACAGGAAGATAGTCCCATCAAAGTTCTCTGATTTCTAATTTGAGCCCAAAATGAGAGAAGAGTTCTGCGGGTACAGTATTCCTATTTGGGAATGTTTTCTAGCTCTCTCATCTTTTACACGGGCAGGTGAAGGATCCTTCCATTGCCTTGTTATAACACCATACACTTACCTGACTGCCAACCAGTGTCTCAATACTTACCTGTACCATAGTATTCTTCAAATTTATTTCACTGAACTAAAACCTTAAGGAAATAACGTTTGTGTATGTGTGTGTATGTGTGTGTGTATGTGTGTGTCCAAAATACCTTCGGCCCCCTGCTCTTAGCTCCTTATGTCTCAAAGTACAGCCAGAAAAATATTTAGTGAACAAAATCATTTCTTGCCTTTCCTCTGCTGAAATACTTCAATCTTTCACTTTATGCAAGGTTAAACTAAAGTCTTTATTTTTATTTTGTGGGTATGGGTGTATTGCCTGGATATGTATAAGTGCACCTGTGTCATGCAATGCCCACAGAGGTCAAAAGAGGGTGTCATATTCCCCTGGAACTGGAGATACAGATGGTTTTAGCCATCATTTGGGTGTTTGGAATCGAACCTGGGTCCTCCGCAAGAGCAACCAGTGCCTATAACTGTTGAGTCACCTCTCCACCCCTAGACTAAAGTCTTTGAGAAGTGGAATAGCCCCCCACCCCTACATAAGCTGCTCATTTCCCTCGATCCTCACCCAATACCTTCCCAACTTCATCTTCTTCAATTTCCCCGTCGTTGTCTCTGCTCCAGCTATGACTGGCCTCCTATTAATATAACAATCAGGGTTCTAAGTCAGGATTTGCGGCAGCTCTTCCTGCAGCATTGTGCTCTTTCCCTGGATAAGGCTATATATGGTTCACTCTTATTTTCTAGGAGCATCTAGTGAGGACTGCTCAGTGGGGTCTTCCCTAGCCACACCACTTAATATTATAACCTGTCCCATCTCCTTCTTCTCTGTTTAGTTTTCTTCCACAGTAAGTTACTCACTGTCAATCTCAGTCTTCACATCTGCAAATCTTATTCCTCCTTCCAAAACTCAATCCCAATCATGGTAGCTCTCCACATTCTGTCCCTCTTCTGCCAGACTTGACCATGTACAACATCAGACAAAGAGAGTTCAAACAGAAGGAAGAAGGCTGTCCTGATTTGTTTTCTGTTGCTGTGATAAAACACTGGCCAAAGCCAATATTGGAGAGGAAAGAGTTAATTTCAGTTTAGAGGTTGTAGTGCATACTTGAGAGAAGCCAAGGCAGGAGCTCAAGCAGGAACCTGAAGCACAAACCACAGATGAGTGCTGCTCACCCACTTGCTCTTCCAGCCTGTTCTTTGCCTGCTTTATACAAACCAGGCCCACCTGCCAAAAGGTGGCAGCACCCACAGTCGACGGCTACAGGACACTCCAATCAAGGGAATGCCTCAGGTGAGGGTCACTCTTCCCAAGTGTGTCAAGTTGACAGGTGAAACCATGCAGCACAAAAGCTACAGAGGTGGCTCTCTGTGGCTTAATTACCGTGGTTTGGAAAAAAATATGACAACTGGATGGTACAACCCCTGGACTCAACTCCCTCAAGTGATATAGCTAAATCAGTAAAAGCTTTCTGACACCTGCTTTTTGTTTTGTTTCGTTTTGTTTTGATCTTTTTCTTCAAGACAGGGTCTCCCTGCAGCCCCAGCTGTCCTGGAACTCACTCTGTAGACCAGGCTGGCCTTGAACTCACAAAGATCCGTCTGCCTCTGCCTCCCAAGTGCTAGGATTAAAGGCGTGCACCACCACGCCAGGCTTGACACCTGCTTTTTAAAAATAATGATTATTCACCTTTTTTTTTGCAGTTCTTAGCCTCAGCCTTTAACAGCTGAGCTATCCCCACAGCCCAGAAAAAATGATTATTCTTTAAAAATTTCACACATGTATACAATGTATCTGATCATATCTACCTCTCATTCCCCCCTCCAAATTTCCACCAGAACCCTATCACATCTCCCTCCAAATGTCATGTTCTTTCACTATTTATTTTTTAACACAGAGTCCAGTTACTATTGCACGTATACACATGGGCAAGGGGAGGGGGTATCCATTAGGGCAAGGAGGACCTACCAATGTCCATACTCCAAAGAAAACTGACTTTCTCCCGCCCCCCCCAGCAGCCATCAACTGCCAATAGCTCCCAGCTAGAAGTGGGATCCCATCCCAGTTCATGCTGGGATTTTTAAGTGGCATGTTCCAGTGCAGGTCAAGTAACCGTTGATTCTGTGGGTTCAGATATGCAACAGCTGTGTCATGTCCAGGGGACAGCCTTTCACAGCATTTCTCTCTATCCTCTGGCTCTTAGATTCTTTTTACCCCTTCTTCCAAGATGTTCCCTGACCCTTGGGAGTGACTTGTCCCATCTACAGGTGGGTATTCAGTCACTCATTTTAGGACACTGAACAGTAATGTGTCACTACCCAGTGCAATAAGAAGCTTCTCTGACCAAGGTTGGAAAAGCCACAAATCTATTGTTGTAAACATAAATACTTGACAGCCAGTTTGAAAACATGACCATATAGAAAAACAACATCAATAAGTTCTCCCCTAGGGTCTATAACTTCCATATCCATGGGTCTTGACCATATTTACCATTCCGGGCATGAATTCCCTCTTGAGGTACATCTTGCCTGGTAGGTCAGTTCTGTACATGCAGGGTTTAGTGCTGGACAAGGCCACTGATGTCCTTTCTCCTCCAGCATCCTGCAAAGTAAGTACCTTGCAGCACTGTGAAAGACAGTCAGCAGGGAGAGCTTCCTAATTCGTTCAAGACTAATTTCTCTGTGTCCCACACCCAAAGCATGTGGTGTCATCAGCAATATGATGTTGTCATCTAGTTATCATGACCAAGCTAGAGTAATAACAATAGCTGTATCATTTTGAGTGCCTCCAGGGTCTCTCTGACCAATAACTCATTGGGAGTGTTCTTTAACACTGAGATTTTCATTTAATAACCCATGTCTTCTGGGAGCATTGTTGTTCATTAATGTGAGTACTTCTGTTCAAAGTTCTTTAAATTACAAAGCAGCAGCATTTCATAAGGCTTCTACATCCTAATCTTTGATGCATTTGAGTGACAGAATGATCAGGAGATAAAATTCAAATTCTATGCTTAAAAATCCAGAACCCCAGTCTTCAAAAAGAGATACCTTTGAAAATAGAATAGTTAAATAAATAATAAGTGGAAGGAGGATTTACTGAGGAGAATGATGGCTCCAGGGAGAGACTCGGAAGCCTAAATCAAACTCCCCAGCACACAGCTCACTTCAGACCTTTGGCTTCTCAAAGCAAAGGATCAGCATGACAGCAGCCCCTTTCACTACTGTCTACAGCTGAGTCTGGCCGGGCTCTGCTTTCAGAATTTCTGTTTGGATGGTTAAGTAGTTGGGGTTGGGTTGGGTTGGGTTGGGTTTGGTGGTTTTTGGTTTGGTTTTGTTTGGTTTGGGGTTTGTTTTGTTTTGGTTTGGTTTGGTTTGGTTTTCAAGAATAACTTTAGTTCAGCATTTTGATCCTTAGCAAGCCATCCTATGGTAGTAACACAGAAATGGAATAATCTTATCAGTGTAGAAAGGGCCCCAGGGTTTTCTGTGGGTTTTTTTTGTTTTATTTTGTTTTGTTTTGTTTTGTTTTTTCTTATTCTATCTTCTGTCTGCTCCCACTGGGCTCCACCTGTACTCAGCCTGCCAATATGAGAGGCCGGGACAGAAAGGCATTAAGTCTTTCTGAGCCTTGCTATTTTCTGAAGCTTGATCCCCACCACAAGTATAAAACACTTCTGAAAAATCTCTTGAATTAGAGAAAACACTTTGTGCACTGTTAGTAATTAAATTACAACTGCGTGGGACTGTTTTAGGCATCAAATTTTACAGAAGCGGATAGAGCTCTTCAAACACAAGTGCAGTGACAGACATAGAGGGTAAGCACGAGAGAAGACGAGTGCCTAAGAAACGGAGAATGGAGGGGGAAAGAAAAATAAATAAATAAAACGGGCTTGGATTTATTTTATATTCATGCTGTTAGAAGCCACAGTTTATTCTTCTGTTGTTCACTCCTGCCATCTAGTGGTCACTATGTAGTAATGCCTCATGTGGGTCTAACTTTTTTTGGCTTTTTTGGAAAAGGGTCTCCCTCTAAGCCCCAGTTGTAGGCCCGACTGGCCTTGAACTCACAGAAATCCGCCTGCCTCTGCCTCCCGAGTGCTGAGATTACAGGCGTGCACCACTATGCCCTGCTGTAAGGGTCCAACTTTTTTTTCTACTTCATCAGGCCCCTCCTCCCGCATCCCCCTCATAAGCCTGTACTCTCCTAATTGTATTTATCTATATTATTTAGAAATAAAATTAAATTATTTATGAATTATATAATTGATGCTGCCCTTGTTTGTAGGGTGCAGGGCTGTTCGCTAAAGCATGAAGAAAACCAAAAATGTAATGCAATATAGTCTTGTGCAGTTCTATCTATGAGGGTCCCATGTTTGTCACTCTCAATAGAAAACATGGGACAAATTCTGAAAAATCATATAAATCACATTCGCTGGGCAAATTCTCTCCTAGAATACTTGTATTTTGAAATCTTAGTCAACCAAAACCTTTTCCTAAATGTGAGACAATATTTACATTTGCTTCTTGGAAGTATCCTTAAGCAAAGGAGTTCAGTACAGTAATAAAACAGAATTGTAGTCTTTGAGTTTTGGTTCAGTAATAAAAAGACACTTTAAAATTACATACAGAGAAACTCAAACATATTTTATATAATCACTCCTATTAAATTTTTAAGTTGATTTTAAAAAACTTGTTTCAAAATTGATAAAGTGGAAAACGTTTCAGAGGTGGTGATACTTAATTGGTGATACATGATTGACAAGGCCTTAAAGGATGCTAATACTCAGGTAAAGCAAGCTTTCTGGCTCAAAGGTCCTCAGGTAGTTCGTCTGGACTTGCTATTTAGCACAACTGGCCTCAAACTTGCAAGCTCCCTGCCTCTGCCCCCTGAGTTCTGGGATTCCTGGCATGCACTACCATGCTCCTCAGTTTCTGAACCTTCTCCCCAATGACAAGTCTCTTTGATCATCCTGACCGTCAGAGCAGTATGTGGCTCTATTGCAGACTCTCAAAGTGAAGTTTGGTGCTGTGTTGCAGGCTCTAGCTAGTGCTGTAAAGATGGCAGTGCTCTGCAGAAGCAGCTGAAAGATCAGTAACAAGGCTGACTGTGTGAGGTTTGAACATTAAAATCAGAGACAACAGATATATATATATATGAAGCTCTGTGTAAAAAAGTATAATGGAATTTCCATGTTAAAGTATCACTGTATTTTGATGCTGTTTTGGTATCTTAAGTTTCATTTATGTTATTTTGATGCTATGTGTATTATAAAGTTCAACAACAACAACAACAACAAGACTGAGATAAAGATGCAAGACATGTATGGCAGAATGCATGAACTGGGGTGGGGTGGGGGGCAGGGAAAAGGGAGTGTATCTAAATTGGACTGAGAAATGATGTATGAAACACACAAAACACCAATAAAAATATTTTATTAAAAAAAGTAATATGCTCCAAACCTGACTCTGGAAGAGAATTTTGCAATGTTATGAAACAGACCCAGGTTTACACATATGGATGACAAACCCAGAAATAAAAAGTGACCAGATGAAGTAGAAAAGCCCAGATATTTATTGAAAATGGGAAGAGGGGACAGACAGGTACTGATCTAGATCTTCAAAAATCACAATGAAACTTTTAAAAAAAATGTAACTCACAGGTACAGATACATCTTGTATTTTCTAGTGAGAAAGAAATGGTTATTGATCTGTTGTCTTCCTGGAGTCTCTAGGTAGGTGAGATGGAAAAAGCAAGCATATGTAACAAAGCCGTCCACATTAAGCACACCTCTTGCCAGATCTCTCCAAGGACTGCTTCCCATCGTTAGCCTGGCCATCGTGACACGGGTCCCCTTCTGCTTCCTCCCCATTTCTTCACTCTGACCTCCTCTGTGACCTTTGTCTTTCCTTATTCCTACCTGAGGACCTATCATGGATTCTGAGTAAATCATGATTTTATCCAAGACTGACAAAGCATTAAAGGACAGTAATATACAAGCTCAATTTTCCATTTCCCTGTCTAACATCATAAATCACCAAACACTGTAGTTTCACTTCATCAAATAAAATATATTTTTCATAAAGATAATTTCACCATTAATATTTTGCATATCTTGTCTAATTGCTAATAACCTACTTCCCTTCTGAATTATAAATTCCAGAAAAGCAAGTTCTTTGAAAGCAGGTTTATTGCCTAAATTAATCAGAGCCCCTCACCCCACAACAGGAAGCACATGAGTAACTATCTGCAGGAAGTTTAATAAAGAACTATTGACAAAGTGACTGTTAGCCAGTGCTTTGCAGGAACAGAGCAATATTCGGAGACTAGTAACTAGGGAGTGTCATTGTCACTCTTAGATCTGAAGGTCAAGATGAATGCATAACTAGAAACCAGAGAAAAGGGACCTGGGTGAAGAGGGACCACACAACAAGAGCAGGACCAGCAGTGGAGAAGTGTGTCGCCTACAGACTCCCCTTGTGTAAGTGAGTGTCTCCTCCCTCTCTTCCATCCTTAAATGCCCTGTTGAGGCTGCCTGAGACCCACCCCTAAAGAAAGCCAGCAGCCTCTCTGGATCAAGCTCAGAAGCACAGGCTGTGTGGAGATGGTTAGAGGGCAGGTCTGCAGAGGCACTGAGAGCACCTCCGGCAGGACTCCATATTCAGCACAGTGAGCAGGGTCTGACAGAAGTCAGAGGCCAACACAAACATGTGCAGTCAGTGAATAGCATCACTGCTAGGAATTCAAACTTGAATGACGTCTGCCTTTACAAAACACAAGTTTCAGCTCAGCAGCAGACTAAAGATACCTGTTTCCCAGACTAACGAAAAGGAGCCAGACTTGTTGGCTGCCAAGGACAAGTGTCTGGTTGTGCAGTGCATTATAAGAACACAGTGGAAACCTTTCAGAGAGATCAGATTGTGGGACTTCAACCCGGAAGAAGAAAAGGTGTATACACTAGAGCACAGCAGTTTATCAATATTTGATAAGCGTCTGCAGAAGCCCTCCACCACTCCTGAAGAGCTTTACAAATCCTATCTCATTCAAATCTCAGCATCTCAAAACAGAACAGGGAATGTCCTCATCTCCTAGAACAAAGTTCTTTTTTTTTATTTTATTCTTTTTTTTATTTCTTTATGTGTATGAATGTACTGTCTGCATGCAGGTTTGTGCACCCATGTCATGCAATGTGCGGAGGTCAGAAGAGGGTGTCGGATTCCCCTGGAACTGGAGTTCTCCTGGAATTGGAGTTTCAGATGGTTCTCTGCCCACCATGTGGGTGCTGGGGATCGACCCCGGGTCCTCTGTAAGAGCGGTCGGCGCTCTTAACCTCCAGGCCATCTCTCTTAAGGCAACTTAAGTGCCTTCTCCAAGGTCATATAGCCAGCAGGGCCAGGCATATGTAGACATTTAGAAATGGACAAGAAACCTATGAGTAAAGGTGATGAAGCTTGGAGCCAAGTTGATCAAGAGGTTAGTAAATGGCTACTCTGCTCTGTTCCAGTGATTGTCAACTTTGGAGGGAGTCTTTGAACCACCTGTATTAATAAGAGAACTAGGAATGAAATAATAGGTGCCACAAAGGAAGAAAATTTCCAAAATGTAAGTAATCTGCCTGAATCATTCAAAACCTAAGGAGATGACACCTAAGTAATAAAAAATGTCTTCTACACAATTGTGTTCCTTCCCATACCCTAAATCTTGCCCAGGAATTGGAAGCATAGTCAAAAACTTAATTCCACAAGTCAAAAATCTTCATGAAATACTGAGAAACAAGGCTTTCACTACTCAAATATTAAATCTGCTCAGATCGTAGAGAAAACTAAACCAGCAGGAACTGACCCAAAAAACAGAAAACTTTTTACCTATTCAGAGTCACGCATTCACCTTGTAATCAATTTAACCTCTTTCTGTAATGCCTGACCCTAATGTGAGACTATCATTTTTCATGTTAGTTATAGAAGGAATGTAAGATGCTCCTTTGTTTCACTTCTCCTGCATACTTCTCCACAAACACAACAAAGCTCAGACATGGTCTGTCCTGGAAAATCTCAATGAGACAAGAAGTGAAGGCGCAAGTGTGGGATGGGCAAGATGGCTCAACACATAAAGGCACTCAGTGCCAGGCTTGAGGACCTAAGTTTAATCCTTGGGTCCCCTGTGGTAGAAAGGGAAAACTGACTCTTGAAAGCTGTCCTCTAGCCTTTACACATGTGTCATGGTATGTGCACACATGTGTGCAGACATGCACCCACTAAAAAAATATCATCTTTAACAATCTGATTTAATCGAAGTTCTAGCATGTTTGGACACACATAAAGGAATGGTACTGACCGTGTTCTCCACAGAGTCTTCCCAGGGGCCTCAGTCATGCCCAGCTTTCTTGAACCAGCCTTTGGAGGCTACATTTAAATTTAGTGCAACTGGTGTGGTTATCTGAAACTCAAGGACTGTGTACCAGTGAAAACCATTTATGTGGCCTATACCAAAAAAATGAAAAGATATAATCAAAGTAGAACCATTAAAATTCACTATTTAAAAAAATCTGGAGGTGTACCCTGGGGGACATCATTCGGAAACTACTTTGGAAAGGATCAGTTGAAAGTGTTTCCCCTGTGGTGATGCAAATCCTGATTTGCATTATGCAATGAGCTTCACTGCAATTAATCTGAAATCCTTGCTCCCTTGCTCTCTATTTAAGCTGAACAGCATGGAATAAAACAACTGGAAAATGAACTTTCCTGCTTGATTATTCACGAGCTGTGTTCCATAGTTGATATTCATAGACAAGTTTGTTCTGAGACCAAAGACAATTAAGTGGACAGAAACTTAATTCTGCAGTCCATACCATACCCTACAAATGAGCAAATTTATATCATGCCTGATTATTTTCTTTAGGATACAGATTAAACATTTTGCTATTCAACTACCCTACTTACTAAACAAGAATGATTATGGTGCTCTACACTGAATATAGGACTCCCTGGAATTACCTGCGAGCCAGGTTCCTGCCTTTTGACTAGGGACATTAGAAAAACTGTCAACGAGAAGCTCATCTATCTGGTAGGATGGCTGTAGAAATGGTGTTTGGATTTTAAACTAATGTAGGATGTATGATTTAGAAGACTTGTCCATTATTCCCAGACTTTCATTTCTTTGTGTATAAAAGAATAATAGGATATAGTTGCATTAATGGCTAAGAGGAGAACAAGAGAGAACTTGTTCTGTCTCCTGTCCTGTCTCCCCCAACATGTCTGCAGGGCATGACATGTTGGGGGAGACAGGACAGGAGACACCCAGAGTAGAGAGCTAAGGCCTCACACTTTCAAGTACTCACTGGAAGCAGGGAGAGACAAACTGGAAGTGGAGCAAGACTATGAACTCTCAAAGCCCTCTCTCAGTAACAGCTTCCTCCAGCAGGGCCACACCTCCTAAATTCCACAAACATTGTCACAAACTGGGGGGCCAAGTATTCTAATACTTGGAGTCTATAAGGAGACATCCCCTTTCAAACCAAGAGGATATCTGAAATGTTAGAATTTTTCCTCAGTTACCCAGGTTCACTTTCTAGGTAGAACTCCCTTCCTCCCTTTCTTTGATTTCATGTTTTCCCCCTGTGTCCAGAACCTGCTTATATGCATTCCCTTTCCCAGAACACACTCAGTGACCTTTAAAGAAACACATATACCAGCTGTGTTTGAGAGAGTCTGAAGTCTCCCAAGGCTTTGTTGTGAGAGGCTGTATGATGCAGTGGTCAGAGTCTGTCCTGAGATGTTGCCCTTCAGTCTCCCCAACCTGACTAGTTACCAGCACAGCCTTGGGAAATATACTTGCCCTCACTGGATTTCCTCATCTAGTTGATACGCATGGTGATGTTCTCTGTTTTAGATCATTTTAATAAAGCTTAATACATGTTTATACATAAAGCCTGGCACAGGTAAGCACTAGAGAAGTATGTGCTGATTATTGCTTGGGCCTTCTTGAACTATCAGCTTTATCACCTTCTACTTCCCCCTTTCCCTCTGTCCCACAGCCATGACCCTGAATGCATTGCTTATTTTGCTTTTGACCCTTGCCTACTCTGTTCCCTCTGAATATGAGTTCCTCCTGCCCCTCTTCACTTATTATTTGTCATCAGGTTTCGCTTTCCAAATTTTATGTGAAAACAAAATTTCCTCGACCCTCTGAGACCAGAGTCCCAGAGCTTGCTTAGCACAGTTAGCTTAGCATCAATAGTTAATATTTATAGTTAGCTAGCTTATTTTCTTCTCTATATTTATCTTAGTTGCACCAGGCTATAAATCCTTTGAAAGCAGGAAGCCTATCAATCATGATTCAATTCTCTGTATCAAATTCAGTACTGATACTTAGCAGAACCCCCACAAATGCTTCCTCAGTAAACATCAAAAGCAAAGAAAGTAAACAAAATAAAGACAAATTTCACCACTTAAACATATTTTAGTATTGAGCATAAATCTTCATAAAACTCTATTCCACTGCTTTTTGTTTTAAATTATCTTTATCTCTGAGTGTGCTGCAAGCTTAATAGAGGGAATGAAAACAAAAGTCTTCCCTAACTAACAAAACCTTGTGCTCCTCACCCTACCACCCTACGTGCACACTGTGCACAACAGATATGAATGAGTCAGCCCCTTTGCCAGAGTTTCCAGAAAGGAATGTGAATAATGCTTCCTGTCAGAATACCTCATATCACTTAGAAATCTGAAAGTGCTCCTTTAATAGTGATGATGAGAATCCTGGAAAAATAAAGTTGTTTAGACAAATAATAGATGTTCTCTTTGGTTATGAACTTATTTGTAATAGGAAAATGGAAAAGGAAAATCAAACCTCCCATCATCCTCACCTTCCAAAGAACTCCATAAAATGCGCCTTTTGGTCATCAGTTGAGGTTTTTCTCAGTCTTTCTATGTAAGATATTTTCATTCTTTTTTTCTTTGGTCTTTTTGAGACAGGGTCTCCCTCTAGCCCCAGCTGTCCTGGAACTCACTCTGTAGACCAGGCTGGCCTTGAACTCACAAAGATCCACCTGCCTCTGCCTCCAAGTTCTAGGATTAAAGACGTGCGCCACCACACCCAGCAAGATATTTTCATTCTTAAAGAGGGGAACAAAGTTCCCTCACATTTATCTCTTTCTACTTTGCTATTTTTTCTCCTCTTCTTCACAGCAAGCTTTCCCAAGTGAACTGTCTCCATGACATTACTTCTCCGTCACTCCTCAGCCATCCTGTGTCAGAGCTTCTGTCTCCTGGTCTATGAAGATCTTTTTTCAGTGTTCTCTTATTCAGTCTCTTATCAGCAGGTTTTCTACTGCACCATCTTTCCCTTCACACTCAAATCTGGCTTCCATCACCCCTACTGCACTGCAACTTTCCATGACTTCTCCAGTAGCTAAATCGGATGGGCATTTCCAGTCATCAACAGCCTTCACTCAGTACATGTGATACAGTTGGTTTCTCCCCCCTTTTCTATATGTTCTTTCCTCAGCCCCTTTCGCTACCTTTCAACTCCTTCAATTTGTCTTTTTCTAGGCTGTTATATGTGAGAGTTCTTCCAGATCCATCTAGACCTTCTTGTTGGCCCAGAATTCTCCCTAAATCACCTCATCTATGTCCATTTATGTATCAGTAGCTCAAGATTTTATCTGTGTTCTCTCTCTCTCCTCTTCCTCCCCCTCCCTCCCTCTCTCTCTCTTCTCCTCTGCCTCCCTTTCCCTCCTCTTCTCCCTATATGTCTAGTTTCAAAAGCTCAGCTACTTCAGCAATACCATTTAATCCTCCTTATATGACAACCAGCAGCAGCACTCTCCACTGTAGGAACCTAATTCTGCCCTCCACAATCCTTTTCTTTATCCCTCATATCTGGTTCTTTCCTAAGGATTGATGAGTTTACCTCTTTGATATCTATTAAACCTTACATTCTTGTATCACATTTAATTTATTCAAACTATCTCTCTGTCCAGCATTACAAAAGCCATGTGTAGCTACAGTCTCACATGGTCCTTTATAATACATTTATTTTTTTGGTATTTTTGAGACAGGGTCTCCCTTTAGTCCCAGCTGGCCTGGAGCTCCCTCTGTAGACCAGGGTGGCCTTGAATTCACATATATCTGACTGCCTCTGCCTCCCAAGTGCTGGGATTAAAGGTGTGTACCACACTCAGCTTAAAGATGCTGGGAATTGAACCTAGGTCCTCTGCAAGAGCAGTCAGTGTTCTTAACTGCTGTGCCATCTCTCCAGCACCTATAATACATTCTTTAAAATCTAAAAAGATGAACACACAAACACACAACACACAACATACAACACACAACACACACACACACACACACACACACACACACACACACACACACACACCAGGTGAAGCCCTTCACTCATTCCCAGGAGCTCTAGGGAGAAAGATAAACACTATTCTCAGATTCAAAAGAGCATTGTCCTCTTTCTCTTGCTGTTGAGTAGAAGACATAGGTCTTGTCATCTACTTCACTACTGTTCCTAAACAAAAAGCAAATGTTCCTCTGCTGTAAAAGTTACCTCACTATGTATTATAGCAAAGTTGCTATGTATACAGTCTGAAAAGAGCTGGGGAAATCCTCCCCAGTTTCCCAGCACAAAGAAATTAATAACAGGGAATGTGGAATGTGTTGTACAAGAGTCAGGAAGCAGCCAGCCGGCCTAATCACTAGCCTAAAGCAGGCTTAGTGAAGTGGGAAGGCCTCAAATGATGATTCCAGACCTATCTCTTACATCTATATGACCACATCTATCTTCTCTGGTCTTCAGGTTTCTCACATATCAATGGGATTAAAAACAGGCATACTGGGCTGGAGAGATGGCCTAGCGGTTAAGAGCGCAGACTGCTCTTGCAGAGGACCCGGGTTCGATCCCCAGCACCCACATGATGGCTGAGAACCGTCTGAAACTCCAATTCCAGGAGAACTCCAGTTCCAGGGGAATCCGTGGAACCTCCTCTTCTGATCTCCGCGGCACTGCACGACACGGGTGCACAGACTTGCATGCAGACAGTACATTCATACACATACGGAAATAAAATTAATAAAAAAAAATTAAAAAAAAAATAAAAACAGGCATACTTCACACTGCTATAGAGAGGAGGGAGGATTAGAGCCATGAAGATCACTAAGGATAGATAATCATTGTTATTTAACACTTTGTGAGCCACTGCAGTACAGTAGTACTGAACCAAGCTGAGTTTTCTCTTAAGTCTTTTTTGAGGTATATTATTTCAAATCATTTTAAGCGGATTACTTCATACCACACCTAAAAATAGCTCTTGTGGGATTTCTTACCATCTCCATTTGCAGATGAGAACATCGACACTCTAAGGAGCTAAGTGACTTGTCTGAGGCCACACCCAGAACCAAGCCCTAAACCCACAGATTTTGCCTGCAAATCAGACCTGTAGAATCAAGTCACATCCTCTCTGCCATCCCACCTAATAACTGCTTCTCCTTGTTTGTGCTGTTTCTCAAAGTATTTCTTCTGTCTCTTCCTGTTTGCTGCTTAGAACAGCTCTTGAAGAGACCTAATGGGAAGAGGTTTCCCATGGAGTAGAGTGGCTGAGAGGTGAGCCAGCACCTATAAGCTCTGTGTGATTTACTGGCCTTATTTCCTTTCTGCTCTGACACTCAGTCTCCATGTTTGCAACATAGTTAAACTCGACAATCCTTATTGGTTCCTCTGAATCTAAAAAAAATCTCCTCAGTCTTCAACCACCTTATTTTTTACTCCTTTAAATAATTTAATTACCCACTCCTTTCCATAAATAAAAGTTGCTCCTTAGGTAAGAACCTAAATCCCTAATCCACTAGATAAGAATTGCCCTCCCTTGAAATGGACCTGTTCCAAAGTTACTTTGTAGTTAATGTGATAGACTGTGCAAAAGAACCATTTCTGTGAATCGGTTCAATTAATATTGCATCCCTGTACATCTAAAAAATCTAATAGTACGCACATTAAAGCATCTCACTGTACTACATGCACAACAAACACACACACATACACACATAAACACACACACAAACACACATACACAGGTGTACAATTATAATTGGTTAATTTGCAATAAGATATTGATAAAAGAATATATGATATAAATTCTTAGAAAAGATTTGGCCTGAAATTCTAAGCTTTACCACAGGAGGGCAGAATTGATTCAGTTCTGAAGTTCATCTTTTTAAAGCATTAAAAGGAATCTACAGATGCATAACAGATAGGAGTAGAAATTAGTAAAATTTGTCTCAAAAATAGCATAGAATCTTTACAAGAATAATAAAAATGTTCATAACACTTGGACTTGTGTTCAACTAACTGAAATACTTTTGTAAATCATGACTCCATCGAAATATGAAATATTAAACAAAAAAGCAAAAAATATGGTATTTAATTTATTCTGGATTGAAGGTATGCAAAAATCACAAGTATGTATTCTGAAGAACTAGAAACAAGTGTAAAATATTAAGAGACCTTTTTAGGAAGGTAGAATCTTAGGTGATTTCTAATATCCAATGTCATTATATAGTCTTGGATTTTAATCTCTTGCCTAGAACAGGGTTTATGATTAAATATTATACACATTTAGGACCTTCTTCAATATATTCGGCTGTATCTATAATACTATGACAATGGGAGCAATGGCCACAGAGAAAGCACTGTCAAAAGCACAAGATGCAGGGCTGGAGAGCTGGCTCAGTATTAAGAGCACTGGTTGCTCTTGCAGAGAACTTGGGTTCGATTCCCAGCACCCACATGGTAGCTAACAGCTATCTGTCGCTCCAGTTCCAGGTGATCCTATGTCCTCTTCTGACCTCTGCAGGCAATGAAAGGCACAGCTGCACTCATATACTCATACACATAAAATATTAAATAAAAAATTTAAAGCACAGGATGTCATAATCACACACTCACTTTTTTTATCAGCAAATACCAAGAAGCAAGTTGCAGGCACAGAACCAGAACCTGAGATTCAAAATCAAATAAAACAAAGAACCTGCCTCTGAATAGGTTGTAGTCCACGAGGACACAGGAAAAGAATGGTCTGATAAAAGAATTTCAGTGAGACTTTTGTGTTCATCAGCTTTCTATCACTGTAACAAATAGCTGGCTAAATAACTGATACATAGAACAAAGTTTTGTGGGTGAGGGTTGATTGGGACCATTGGCTTGAGCCTGTGTCAAGGAACACAACGTGGCAGGAGCATGTAGCAGAGCAAAACCCATATGTCTTGTGGAAAGAAGGAAGGGATAGAGGAAGAAAGGGAGGGAGGGAAAGGATGGAATCACTGAGATCGCCAGTCCCCTTCAATGGAATGCTTCCAATGACCTAAGACCTCACATTAGACCACACTGACCTTCTTCACCTTCTCCCTTTATATTCCACAAGCATCCTGCGCATCCTGTGCATTGTGTAACTATCCACCTCAATTTTGGCACCTTGTCCACCACCCAGAATTTGGTTAAGATATTTGATGTATTGTGATTTCGATGTTACACAGACCCTGACAGGCTTATGTGTTTAAATACTTAGTCCCTGGTTGGTGGCACTATTTAGGAAAGTTAGGGAAATTTTAGGAGGTGCTTAGCTGGAGGAAGTTCAGGTTGCTGAAATACCAAGACATGAACAAGTCCTGCTGTAGGCTCCCGCCGAGCCACCTGCTATGTCTTCCTTCCCATGGTGGGCTGCACCCTCAGTACCCCGTGAGCCCAAACAAATCCTTCCTCCATTAAGTTGCTTCTGTCACATATTTGGTCACAGTGAGGAAAGATGTAACTCAGTGTCCTTTTTTTTCCTGCTTCCTTTTCACTGAACTCAGGAAACTGTACTAGTCTTTGTGCTTTTCTACTCATTCCATTAGAGTCTGAGGAGTTTGGAGAGGTGACCCCATGTGTTCATCTCTATTTGGATCATAAGCAAAGCTCAGACTTATCCTGTGACAACTGAGCCCACTGAGAGACATTAATAAGGAAAACTAGATATTTGTCTCTGGCTTAGTGAGGAAAAAAATTCAGAGCATGAGGCTAATTATCCTCAAAGCACTGACATTCACTTATTCATCAATTCAGTAAATATTAGTTGAAATCTACTAAAGGGCAGGAATGAAGCCTGGCATTTTCATACAGGAAATGAAAGACATTTCTTATTCTTTGGGGACCAGAGCCTTGTTCCCATTGCAGTCAAGTGATCTCACAGTGGTCGTGTGAAAGAGTACCAAGGAAGAGTTCTGGAAGGGTGATATGTGACAGTGGCCAGCAAGGCAGAGGCTGATTATCATAGAAAATGAGAGGAAGCTTGTGAAAAAGAACCAGGCATGTGCCAAGCTTGAGATATTTCACTATCTCTGAAGACAATGGGAGCACGAGACAAGGCTGACAGTGAGTAGAAACCAAGGTCCATCAAATGTCATGATAAGATGTCTAAGCAGCCCAGAGAGTGAGCAAAGGATGATGGCACATTTCAAGTAGGGAAATGATATAATCAAATGTCTCTTTTAAAGTGATTGCTCAAATCTTATTTTGGAGAAACGATTGAAGCAGTGCGTAAGGTGACATTTAAGGCTGTTAAGATAACTTTAGGCATGAGTGATAGCTAATACTTTTATTACACCAACCTGAGATAACATTCATGAAAAACACTGATGAGTTGGAAAAAATGAAGCAATGCAATACTAGTGGCAGTATGTAATCTTTATTTTGCAAATATAACAATTATGCATAGCGTTATTATAATTGTCTCAAAGATGAAGAAACTGAGGGTCGGGAAATTAAATGACTTACTAAAGAATCACAGCCATAAGTACCAGAATCTTAAGTCAGATCCAAATTGGTCTTTCAAATTGGGGCACTCTGAAACAGCACCCCATGTTGATCACTGTCTCTGCACAACTTACTTAGGACCTTGCAATATACTGAATGGAAATGCAGGTAAAATTTAGAGACAAAAGTACCAATACCATCCAAATCTTCAATTCTCTGACTTTGTTGGTCTCCAGTATGGAGGCTGGCCCCCAGAACCACAGCTAGTCCAAAGCAAGACTGACAGCAGGGAGTGACAGACTTGATGTTGCCCTGAAGGTCCCCAACAATACTTGATTTCCATTCCCATTAACTTGCAGCCTCAGCCACATTATTTAGGATAATTAACTATGAGTCTCTAAGGAATATGCCTGTTCCTCCTCTCAGGCACCTCTGATAGAAAGATGAGTCTAAGATAAAGGACAAAGTATGTCCATGAAAATGAACCCTCAGTCTCGGCTCCTACAATAAAGCCGTCTTTAATTTTTCCTTCCTCATCCTCCTATGCTTTGATAATGTCATCATTTTAATATGATTTCTGAGGCTGACGAGTTCTGAGGAACTTGCATTAAGCAATTACCCTAGGGATCAGCAAGTAGAAGGCCGTGATATTTACTTTAAATTCTCAATTTGGCGGATATGTCAAGGTCTTTATAAACAAAACTGACTTTTTCTGGGGTTAGCAAATGAGCACCGTGTCCAGAATAATCATCCCCATATGAAGAATGACATGTCTGTAGAATAATCATCCCCATGTGAAGAATGACATGTCTGTAGAATAATCATCCCCATATGAAGAATGACATGTCTGTTGCTTCACTCTTCTTCACTGGTGACAAGACTCATTTCAAGCAATTTGTGAGATAAATTCCAAAGACTATATGGGAGTAATCCGTAGGATGCTTTGCCATGAAGTAAAAATATTCTTTATAAAAGTGTGAATGTTAGGCCGGGCGTGGTGGTGCACGCCTTTAATCCTAGCACTTGGGAGGCAGAGGCAGGCAGATATTTGTGAGTTCAAGTCCAGCCTGGTCTACACAGTGAGTTCCAGGACAGCTGGGGCTACAGGGAGACCCTGTCTTGAAAAGACAAAAAAAAAAAAAGTATGAATGTTGAAAGGAAAAAGGTAAGAACTATTCAGTTTGATGTTACTCATCAACTTGCTATGTAATGTAGGAATGTAAAGTAATATTTTTTCTTTACTTGCATACAACTCTACTGTCAAGATGTGAATCCCTAAACATGTTTTGGAATTAACCTATAGTTTATTTTCAGATGTCATAATTTTGGTATATGTGTGATGTGTATATATGCATAGTTTGGGGCAATACAAATTGGAAGGAACAACAACAAAAAAGACTGGGTCAAAGAACTGACTGAAACAGTAAACTTCTGCCCCAAATAGTAAACTTCTGCATTAAAAAAAAATTTTTAAAAGACTGAGAAAAAGATGAAAGGCATATATAGCAGAATGTGTGAGCTCTGGTGGGATGGGGAGCAGGGGAGGCGGAATGGGTCTAAATTTGGTTAAGAAATGTATGAGGGGCTGGAGAGATGGCTCAGCGGTTAAGAGCCAACTGCTCTTCCAGAAGACCCAGGTTCGATTCCCATCACCCACATGGCGGCTAAGAACCAAAGAAAGAAAGAAAGAAAGAAAGAAAGGAAGGAAGGAAGGAAGGAAGGAAGGAAGGAAGGAAGGAAGGAAGGAAGGAAGGAAGGAAGGAAGAAAGAAAGAAAAAGAAAGAAAGAAAGAAAGAAAGAAAGAAAGAAAAAGGAAGGAAGGAAGGAAGGAAGGTATAAAATGCACAAAACTTCAATAAAAATAAATGTTAAAAAGGTATGAATGTTGAAAGAATTAAGAAAGGATCTATACTGAAGACCAGCATTAAGGAATTGCTCTTTAATAGGTTTTGTTCCCCAATATTTTACAAGGCAATAAACATGAGAAAAGAACTTGTCATTTGAATGAGTGATCTCAAAGACACCCCAGGTGGAGCACTATCTGATGAGCTGCAAACAAAACTGTTCAGGAACCAACCACTTGAGTAATTCTATAGCAAAAAGATTTTCTTAGTGAACAGAGGAAATAATTTAAAATTTTAACATAATAAAAAGAGAGCCTTTCCAGTAATTCTGCTTTGAGTTTTATACCAAGAATAATTGAAAGCAAAGATTCAAACAGATATTTGTGAGCCAATTATTTTTATTTTTATTTTATGTGTATGAGTGTATTGCCCACATATGTGTATGTTCACCTGTGCTGTGCAATGGCCATGGAGTCAGAAGAGGGAGTCAGATTCCTTTGGAACTGGAGTTACAGATGATTGTTAGCCACTATGTGGGTGCTGGGAATTGAACTCGGGTTCTCTGAAAGAGCAGATGGTGCTCTTAACCATTGAGCATGTCTCTAGCCCCATGAGCTAATGTTTGTAGTAGGATTATTTGCAATAATTAAAAATTAGAAGCAAGGGGCTGGAGAGATGGCCCAGCGGTTAAGAGCACCAACTGTGGGGCTGGAGAGATGGCCTAGTGGTTAAGAGCACCGACCGCTCTTGCAGAGGACCCGGGTTCGATCCCCAGCACCCACATGGCGGCCCAGAACCATCTGAAACTCCAATTCCAGGAGAACTCCAGTACCAGGGGAATCCGAGACCCTGTTCTGACCTCTGCGGCATTGCACGACACGGGTGCACAGACTTGCATGCAGACAGTACATTCACACACATACAGAAATAAATAAAATTAAAAAAAGAGCGCCAACTGCTGTTGCAGATGACCCGGGTTCGATCCCCAGCACCCACATGGCGGCTGAGAACCGTCTATAACTCCAATTCCAGGAGAACTCCAGTTTGAGGGGAATCGACACCCTCTTCTGACCTCCACGGCATTGCACAACACGGGTACACAAACTTACATGTAGACAGTACATTCAAACACATAAAAAAAAATAAAAATTTTTAAAAATATATTTTAAAAAATGAGTAGAAGCAACAACCTACCTATCCACAGATATATAAAAATATAGTGCCTATTTATCTGTAAATATAAGGATCCAGATGAGATCAGGTGCATTCAGGGTGGTATGGGAATAGACAGAGAGATGGCTCAGCAGTTAAGAGCACTGACTGTTCTTGCAGAGGACCTGGGTTCGATTCCTAGCACCCACGTGGCGGCTGAGAACCGTCTTTAACTCCAGCTCAAGGGGAATCTGATGCCCTCTTTTGACCTCTGCAGCATTACACAACATGGGTGCACCAACCTACATGCAGACAGTACACTCATACATATAATATATATANCCGCTTTCTATCACTTGTAAACAAATAGCTGGCTAAATAACTGATACAATAGAACAAAGTTTTGTGGGTGAGGGTTGAATTGGGACCATTGGCTTTGAGCCTGTGTCAAGGAACAACAACGTGGCAGGAGCTGATGTGTTGTTGGTAGCCGAGCAAAAAACCCTACTGTTCTGTTTTGTGGAAAGAGATGGAAGGGAATAGAGGAAGAAAGGGAGGGAAGGGAAAAGGTGGAATCAACTGAGATCGTCCGATGCGTCCCCTTCAATGGAATGCTTCCAATGACCAAGACTCACATTAGACCACATCTGACCTCTTCTTCACCTTCTCCCTTTATATTCCACAAGCATCCTGCGCATCCTGTGCATTGTGTAACTATCCACCTCAATTTTGGCACCTTGTCCACCACCCAGAATTTGGTTTTTTAAGATATTTGATTATTTGTGATTTCGATTTACACAGACCCTGACAGGCTTATGTGTTTAAATACTTAGTCCCTGTGTTGGTTGGCACTAATTTTAGGAAAGTTAGGGAAAATTTTCGGAGGGTTGCTAGCTGGAGGAAGTTAGGTTGCTGAAATTACCGAAGACATGAAACACAGGTCTCCTGCTGTAGGCTCCCGCCGAGGCCACCGCTATGTCTTCCTTCCCATGGTGCGGCTTGCTGCCCCCTCAGTACCCCTTGATTGAGCCCAAACACAATCCTTCCTCCATTCGTTGTTTCTTGTCAGATATTTTGTCACAGTGAGGAAAGATGAGTAACTCTGTAGTTCCTTTTTTTTTTCCTGCTTTCCTTTTCACTGAACTCAAGGGAAACTGTACTAGTCTTTGTGCTTTTCTACTCATTCCATTAGAGTCTGAGGAGTTTGGAGAGGTGACCCCATGTGTTCATCTCTATTTGGATCATAAGCAAAGCTCAGACTTATCCTGTGACAACTGAGCCCACTGAGAGACATTAATAAGGAAAACTAGATATTTGTCTCTGGCTTAGTGAGGAAAAAATTCAGAGCATGAGGCTAATTATCCTCAAAGCACTGACATTCACTTATTCATCACATTCGTAAATATTAGGTTGCTTTTTTGAAAAATCTACAAAGGGCAGGAAAGAGAATGAAGCCTGGCATTTTCATACAGGAAATGAAAAGACTTTCTTATTCTTTGGGGAACCGAGCACTTGTTCCCATTGCAGTCAAGTAGATCTCACAGTGGTCGTGTGAAAGAGTACTAAAGGAAGGAGTTCTGGAAGGTGTATATGTGACAGTGGCCAGCAAGCAGAGGCTAGTGATTATCATATAGACAATGAGAGGAAGCGTGGGATAGAACACATGTGCACAGCGAGATATTCACACTTGGCATGAGCACAGGTGAGGAAAACCACGGCAGCAAAAGCTTGAGATATTTCACTATCTTCTGAAGCAATGGGGAGCACGAGACAAGGCTGACGTGTGTAGAATAGAGTAGAAACCATAAGGTCCATCAAAGTCATGATAGAGTCTAAGCAGCCCAGAGAGTGAGCAAAGGGAGGATGGCACCATTTCAAGTCGGGAAATGGATATAATCAAATGTCCTTTTTTAACTTTTAAAGTTGATTGCCAAATCTTATTTTGAAGAAGAAGAGAAAGGAAGAGAAAAAAAAAAAAAAGAGAGAAGGAAAGAGAAACGTGAGGGAATTGAATAGCAGTGCGTCATTTTTAGTTGGAAGGTGGTACATTTGAGGGGCTGTTAAGATAACTTTAGGCAGAGGGATAGCTAATACTTATACACCAACCTGAGAAACATCAGAAAAACACCGAGAGTTGGGAAAAAATGACAGCAATAGCGCAATGCAAACTATGTGGCAGTATGGAATCTTTATTTTGCAAATATATACAATTATGCATAGCGTTTAATAATTGTCTCAAGATGAAGAAACTGAGAGGGGGAAAGGGAAAAAATGACTTCTTACTAAAGAATCACAGCCATAAGTACCAGAATCTTAGTCAGATCCAAATTGGTCTTTCAAATTGGGGCACTCTGAAACAGCACCCCATCCATTGATTGTCACTGTTTCTGCACAACTTACTTAGGACCTTGCAATTACTGAATGAAATGAGGTAAAATTTAGAGACAAAAGTACCAATACCATCCAAATCTTCAATTCTCTGACTTTGTTGGTCTCCAGTATGGAGGCTGGCCCCCAGAACCACAGCTAGTCCAAAGCAAGACTGACAGCAGGGAGTGACAGACTTGATGTTGCCCTGAAGGTCCCCAACAATACTTGATTTCCATTCCCATTAACTTGCAGCCTCAGCCACATTATTTAGGATAATTAACTATGAGTCTCTAAGGAATATGCCTGTTCCTCCTCTCAGGCACCTCTGATAGAAAGATGAGTCTAAGATAAAGGACAAAGTATGTCCATGAAAATGAACCCTCAGTCTCGGCTCCTACAATAAAGCCGTCTTTAATTTCCTTCCTCATCCTCCTAGCTTTGATAATGTCATCATTTTTATATGATTTCGAGGCTGCGAGTTCTGAGGAACTTGCATAAGCAATTACCCTAGGGTCAGCAAGTAGAAGGACAGCGCCATGATATTTACTTTTAATTCTCAATTTGGCGGATATGTCAAGGTCTTTATAAACAAAACTGACTTTTTCTGGGGTAGGCAAATGAGCACGTGTCCAGAAGAATAATCATCCCCATTGAAGAATGACATGTCTGTAGAATAATCATCCCCATGTGAAGAATGACATGTCTGTAGAATAATCATCCCCATATGAAGAATGACATGTCTGTTGCTTCACTCTTCTTCACTGGTGACAAGACTCATTTCAAGCAATTTGTGAGATAAATTCCAAAGACATAATGAGAGAGTATCCGTAGGATTGCTTTGCCATGTGAAGTAAAATATTCTTTATAAAGTGTGAATGTTGGCCGCGTTGGTGGTCCCGCCTTTATCCTGCACTGGATGGGAGGCTTGATGGCAGCAGAATTTTGAGTTCAAGTCCAGCTGGTCTACACGTGGTTCCAGGACAGTACAATTCTTAAAAAAAAAAAAAAAAAAAAAAAAAAAAAGTATAAAAAGAAAATGTTGAAAGGAACTAGGTAAAGTAAGGTAAGAACTATTCAGTTTGTGTACTCATCAATTGCTTGTAATGTAGGAAAATGTAAAGTAATTTTTCTTTACTTGCATCAACTCTACTGTCAAGATGTGAATCCCTAAACATGTTTGGATTTACCTATACGTTATTTTCAGCGCATGTATATTTTGGTATATGTGTGAGTGTATATATGCATAGTTATGGTGGCAATACAAATTGGAAGGAACAAACAACAAAAACGACTGGGTAAAGGAACGACTGACTGAAACAGTAAACTTCTGCCCCAATAGTAACTTCTGATTACAAAAAATTTTTAAAGACTGAGCAAAGATTTGTGAAAGGCATATATAGCAGACGAATGTGGAGCTCTCTGGTGGGATGGGGAGCAGGAGCGGGGAATAAGGGGTCTAAATTGTTAAGATGAAGTTAATAAAAAGAATATGTATTGAGGGGCTGGGAGATGTGCTCAGCGGTCGTTGTTAAGAGTCCACTCTCTTGCAGAAGACCCAGGGGTTCGATTCCCATCAAACCCACATGGCGGCTAAAGAACCACTCTTACTTAATGCAGAATGTGCAATATTGCTTTTTTTAAGTAGAACTGAGGGAAGAAGAGAGCAGAAGCGAATGGCAAGGAAGGCTACAGGTGTAGCGATGAGTGGGGGATAGGGAGATGTTAAAAATAAGAAGAAAAGAAAGAGAAAGAAGACAAGAAAGAGAGAAAAAGAAATAAGAAAGAAAGAGAAAAGAAAGACAGAGAAAGAAAAAGAAACAGGTCAAGAAGAAAGGAAGCGCAAGGAAGAAGAAGAAAAAAAAAGAAAGAAAGAAAAAGAAAGAAAGAAAGAAAGAAAAGAAGAAAGGAAAGAAAAAGGAAGAAAGAAAAAAGAAAAGAATAAGAAAGAAAGAAAGAGGAAGGAGACGGAAGGAAGGAAGGAAGAAGGACTGAAGGAAGGACGGAAGGAAGTATAAAATGCACCAAACTTCAATAAAAATAAATTTTATAAAAGGTATGAATGTTGAAAGAATTAAGAAAGGATCTATACTGAAGACCAGCATTAAGGAATTGCTCTTTAATAGGTTTTGTTCCCCAATATTTTACAAGGCAATAAACATGAGAAAAGAACTTGTCATTTGAATGAGTGATCTCAAAGACACCCCAGGTGGAGCACTATCTGATGAGCTGCAAACAAAACTGTTCAGGAACCAACCACTTGAGTAATTCTATAGCAAAAAGATTTCTTAGTGAACAGAGGGAAATAATTTAAAATTAACATAAAAAAAGAGAGCCTTCCCGTAATTCTGCTTTGAGTTTTATTACCAGAATAATTGAAGCAAAAGTTCAACATATATTGTTGGAGCCAATTTTTTTTATTTTATTTTTATGTGTATGAGTGTATTGCCCCACATATGTAGTACACTGTGCTGTGCAATGGCCATGGAGTCAGAAGAGGGAGTCAGATTCCTTTGGAAATGGAGTTACAGATGTTGTTAGCCACTATGTGGGTGCTGGGAATTGAAACTCGGGTCTCTTGAAAAGAGAGATGTGCTCTTAACCATTGAGCATGTCTCTAGCCCCATGAGCTAATGTTTGTAGTGGATTATTTGCAATAATTAAAAATTAGAAAAAGCAAGGGGCTGGAGAGATGCCAGCGGTTAAGAGCACCAACTGTGGGGCTGGAGAGAGATGGCTAGTGGTTAAGAGGCGACCGCTCTTGCAGAGAGGACCCGGGTTCGATCCCAGCACCCCCATGGCGGCCAGAACCATCTGAAACTCCAATCCAGGAGAACTCCAAGTACCAGGGGAATCGAGAGACCCTGTTCTGACCTCTGTGGCATTGCACTGACACGGGTGTTGCACGACATGACTGCATGCAGACAGTACATTCACCACACCTACAGAAATAAATAAAAAATAAAAAAAGAGCGCCAACTGCTGTTGCAGAGGACCCGGGGTTCGATCCCCCGCACCCACATGGCCGCGCTGAGAACCGTCTATAACTCCAATTCCAGGAGAACTCCCGTTCTGAGGGGATCCGACCCCTCTCTGACCTCCCACGGCATTGCACAACACGGGTACACAAAACTTACATGATAGACAGTGATCATTCAAACACATAAAAAAAAATAAATACTAAAATTTGACAAAATCTTATTTTAAAAAATGAGTAGAAGCAACAACCTACCTATCCACAGATATATAAAAATATAGTGCCTATTTATCTGTAAATATAGGATCCAGATGAGATCAGGTGGCATTCAGTGGTTATGTGGCATAGGACAGAGAGATGGCTCAGCAGTTAAGAGCACTGACTGTTTTGCAGAGACCTGGGTTCGATTCCTAGCACCCACGTGGCGGTCTGAAGACCGTCTTTAAACTCAGCTCAAGGGGAATCTGATGCCCTCTTTGAACCCTTCGCAGGCATTACACAACACTGGGTGCACCAACCTACCTGCAGACAATACACTCATACATATAATATTAATATATATAATTATATATATATATAATATATATATATGATGGATCCATATTTAGCAAACTAAGAAAACACATTTGTCAAGGGAAGTGACAGCCTTAGGATTCACACTAAGATCTATGAACATTCCAGCCATGTATATCTGGCTATGCTTATACACATGAGCTCCCTCCCATTGAATGGGTTTTAAGTCCAATTAGGTAGCAGGTGATTACCAAGATAAAAGTGCCATTGCTGCCCAAGTAGTTGTTTGCTGTGCCAGTTATTGTTGTGGTTCATAGAACTCACAGCTTGGTAGGATCATTGATTAGTTTTCTCCCTTAGCAGCTTTCACAGTGTCCTCCAAAGTTATGAGAGCTCGGCTTAAGGGAGGCGGGCTTCCAGGGCATGGGCCAGACCATTGCTCTAGTTGCCTTATGTGTGAATATTCTTTCTTCAGCAATGGGTCTTACCTTCAAATTCGGGAGGCAATCAGGGATGAGGGCAATAGCCTGGGTAATTTGGGGGAGTTCCTTGAACTACACTGGCCTACAACTAGAAGGGAACTTTCTCTTGGCTCTCATTTCTTTGCTGTATAGCTTATTCTTATACTTATAAGATAGATTATATATTCTCATTTATATATATATATAGAGAGAGAGAGAGAGAGAGAGATTATTTGTGTAATTTTTCAGTAGGCTTTTGAAATATTTCTCTCTGCTTTTTCACATCAACTAAGTATTAATCTTTCCTCTCTCTCCCAGTCTAAATCTCCTCCTCCCTCTGCAGTTAAAGTATCTCATTTTGCCCATTCCACCTTTGATAATTCTACACCTATGGTTGATGGAACATAGTAGAACAAGGAATACAGAGAATACTAATGCATCTCTCAACTCTCATTGACAAAGCTCCCTTGTGCAACAGAGGGCAAAAAACATAAATGACAACAAATGATCAAAGTGTAGAAAATAAGAGTCTTCAGTGTGTGTGGGTCCTTGAACAGGACTCCTATATTAAACTCCAGCCACCCAGGGCGCAGGGACCATTGCAGAAGAGGAGTCAAAAAGATTGTAAGAACCAGAGGAGGAGGCAAATGACCATATGGAGATAGAGTCTGACGGGATCCTAGGTCCTTGTTCATATGAACCTACAGCAATGGTGTCAAAGCACAGGACCCATGCAAATTCAAGCAGACAAAAATCCAGCATAGAACTGGGGGAATAGGCAGCAGATTACTGGTGAGTGAGGGAGAGTCGATTTTCTTTAAGGGAATGACTCTAGATAGACTGACTAGACCCCAGTGGATGAACTGAAGGATGTCTGGGTATACTAACTTGACTTTGTAGGTCTTCATGTAAATGACAGAATGCATGAAACCCAGTGTGGGGGACCTGTGGGAGGGTACAGGTGTGGGGGGTATATAAAGATGATTAAGATGTCTGTATGAAATACACAAAAGTTCAATAAAAAATATATTAAAAATATGGTACAATAGGATACCATGCAGACTTAAAAGGAAAAAAATGATACATATAAAATATAGATATATAGATGGTCTTGAAAACAGTATGTCACTGAAACAGGCCAGACACAGAATAAATACTGTATAATTCCATGATAGTAAGCAAATCCATAGAAACAATAGAACAGATGCTAACTTTGGGATGGGGAAAAGACTCACTGTTTATTGAGTATAGAGATTTATATTGGGGATGATGTCAAGTTATGGATACAGACAGTAGTGATGCTTATGCAGCATTGTGATTGTCCCTAATGCCACTAAAATGAACACTTGACAAATGTTTTGTAATTTTATCACATTATGTTCTAGAAAAAAGTCTATCTGATCTTAACCTAAACATGCTTAGAGTCTGCATAGTGTGGTGGCACTGGTCCAGAACTATAAACTACAATAAAATGAGTTAAACAGGCACAGTTTACAACCTTTTTAATTAATGATGAATTTTCTGGGAGCTATGGAGTCCCTCTGGAGAAGGTACTATGAGGAAAAAATAAAATGTGGAAATGTACAGACTTATATCCCTTAGAAAACCTCTTAATGAATTTAATTTAGAGAGCAGTGATATTGCAACTTTCAACACCATAGCCAGGTACCTTAACAGAGTACCTTTTATGGTCTACTTGTGAAATATCTCTCTGGCCAAATGGATAGGCTCATAGGTCTGAACCTTGGTCCCCAGCTGGTTGCTGTTTGGGGAGTCGGGGGACATGGGAGACCCAGAGTACAGAAGGATGGCTATAAAAGCATGTCTAGAGGGGAGTAGTACAGTCTGAATTTGGCCCCAGCTCCCTGATGCCTGATCCATCAAGATGTCTGGAGTTCCACCCATATGCTCCCATTGCCATGAATTCTGCCATGCCTTCCCAGGCCAGGATGGACTATACCATTTCAAACCTTGAGCCAAAACTAAACCTCTCCTCTCCTAAGATGTTCCTATAGTGTTGACTGGAAGCTTTCACAGGTAAACTTGTAGAAATGTCGGCATCAGGCACAAAAGCCATGCCAACTCAGACAAGGTCTCAGAGTGGAGTAAGAGGAATGGGTGGGGGAAAGGCCCTGGACTGAGAACTACTGGAGATTGATTACTGGGTGAGGAGGAGTATACCTCACCTAGGAATTCTGGACGCCCTCACTAGAAGCCAATGGATCTATTTGCACAGTAGGACACCTGGGTTCAAGAGCTTGACTGGATAGGGCTTAGCTTGGATGTTATTATACATGACTTCTGATAGGGGGTTGGGGCATGAAAGAACTGGGTTTGATTGGAAACTTTTGTGTGATATGTATAATTTAATAAAATAAAAAAAGATGTTCCTGTCAGATATTTTGCATAAAAGTGAGAAAAGTAACTAATAGAGTAACAGAACTCTCACAGGCATGTGATGTTCAAATTTAACTGAAGTCCTAGAGAAACACCAAAATCACAGATGGGATTACAGAAAATGGGACCCTCATGGCACATGAGGGGAATTTCAGATGTGCTGATCTGAGAGCCTATCTCACAGCCTGAAACCATGCATGGTGAATGGTAATAATGTTAGTGCAAAAGATAAGGCATCAAGCAGTGTGGCTTCATCTCATGGCAATATAGCCTTGGTAATAAGCTATTACATTCATCTTTTCAGGACTATTTTTGAGACCTGCCTGCACACAGCTGTCTTTTTCCCCCCAAGGAAAACTTAATAACATCCTTTCTGAGTGAAAGAGGGTTTTTGCATCCGGTTGTAATTTGAAAAGGAACAACTAAAATTATACATTTTGGAGACGTGTAGGAAATAAATACCCCTTTATTACTGGTTACAAAGTTCTATTTTTGTAGTACTACTTAATGCTTACTATTTTCTGTGGATTTTAAAAATGGGAAGCATTTTTATGTCCTTAGTAGAAATTGATACCTTATAATCTTGGGTTGAATTTTCAACATATTTGAAATACTTTAGCTATTGCCTTTGTTTCTAGATTCCAATGTATTTAACAGTCAACATGCATGTTGATCTATTCTTAACAAATGAAAGAGTAAAGACATTAGAATGCAACCTATTTTTACTGTATCTCTATTAAATGTACAAATCAGCAACTAGGGGTGTAAAAAGGAGAATTATGAGAAGTAATATGAATTGTGTATTTGAACTCTTCATATAAATAATGGGTCTTTTTAGAGTTTTATGACTACAGAGCACCACAAAGTCAAATGACACATGTACTTAAGCCTAGCTTGGCATCAGCACCTGACCATCCACAAATCTAAATATAATATTATGTTTTATGGCAATTCCATGCTAGTCCTGCCATATAATCTAACAAATCTAGCCTGACAGCTGTGTTTTCCATAACATCTACCCCTGAGGCATGACATCCCATGCTAATCTCACAGTTCTTTATCTGTATTTAATACTTTACCTACTGAATCAAGACAAACACCATGGAATAGATGGGCCAAGAAGCACATTCCATTGCATTCTGTTTACAATGTAGCCAGTGTAGAGCCAAACAAGACTTGCTCCATTTGCACAGATTAAGATGAACACCTTTTGCTCACAAAATGGTCAGAAATATATTTAGAGATATATTTTATCTCTTTAATAAATTAAATTTTATAACTGTAGTTATATAATGATATATATATATATATATAATTTATGGTATATATATATATATATATCATTTATGGTATATATATATATATATATATATGGTACATATATATGGTATGTAATGGTATATATATAATATGGTATATAATGGTATATCTATATATACCATTATATAATATATATATATTTGTATATTTATATATACTATATATTTATATATAATATATATACCAGAAATTCTTTAACTCTAACAACAATCTAGCAAAAGATGAAGGTGAACAGTATTTGTAAAAGCACCCTGTATGTCTTTTTTTATGTGTAAGATGATATAAGAAAGGATGCAATTAGACTTTACAGTAATGGTTTTATTTTGATGGGTTTCTCCTAGCTATTTTAAGTCACAATGTATCTTCATTTAGTGTAGAAATATAAAAGTTCCATTCTGATTAGTTTTATTTAAATTTTAAAAAATGTATATATGAATGAATGGCATGAGGTAAATAAATACTAAAAGCATATTGGTAGAGAAAAATGTGGAAACAAATTGAAAAATAGATATTTTATGGTGAAACAAAGAAAGAAAGAAGACTGTGCTTTAATCTGTTACAATAGACAGGAATTTTTAAAAAAAGGCAGGGAAAACAGAAAGACATCCAAAGAGGGACCACCACGCACAGGCAGTGACATGAGCTGCATGTATGACATGTGTGAGTACCTAGAGTTAATATTTCTGGAGAACTGGATGGGACGAGTGAATGACAGACAAGGAATGAGAGGCAACTAGAAGCCAGATCACAAAAGACCTTCTTCAGCGTGCCAAAGACTTTAACAACAACGAGAGACCATGAGCGCCATCAGAATGGTCTACCGTGGAAATAATAGACTGATTTACGTTGTGAGAAAATAGCACTGGCACCACTTCAAGTAAGGTATAATACTGTGAGAAATTCTAGCTATAGTGTCATAAAGAAAAGACCAGGAGATGGTACTTCATAAAGGCATTTATGAATTTAAAAGACAGTATAAAACATCATTAGAAAATGAGTAGTCACACACATTACAGCTCTTCAAAAGCGCCTCCAATTTGATATAAATATTTAAATTCACTATCCGTAGGGTAATGAATAAGAATAATGGGTAATTCATATAATAAACACATGGCTGATAAATATAAGTAAACACTAGAATGTGTTGGCATTCAGTAAAACGTTTCATTAAAATAAAGTAGGGACATTTGGGCATTAGATTGTTAAAAACTGATGATATTTAGAAGAGTATGAATGAAAAGATTTTCACAGAATGCTAATGAAAATAAACTGATGCAAAAAGTATGCTATCAAGTAAACTATCTCATCAGGGTTTGGTTTTGAACCATTACAAATTTTTAAACTTTATATTCACAAAAGACATATAAGAAGAAGGGAAACAGGTATGTTAATGTATGTTTGGTTTTTAACTCAGCCTAACAAAAAGAGGGGCAGGGGATGGGGAGGTGGGGTTGGATTCGAGAGGAGATGGGGGAGGTGGTTGAACATAATCAAAATACATTGTATGAAATAAAAAATAATAACAATATCTTTAAAGCCTATAATACCTTTGTCAAATTAAAACACTTATTTAGCTATCCTTTTACTTCTATCTCCCACAAAACAATAAATATTAACTTCTAAACTAATATAAACAAAGAATATTTGAGAATAAAGATATTGGATCATCTTAGGAATTGATAGAATTGATGAAACAAATATGTATTCAAGATAGAATACTCAAAATGGTGTTGAATATTTGTAACTGGATCTTGGCACTGGACTAGTGATTCATATATGTGTATGTGTATGTGTGTGTGTGTGTGTGTGTGTGTGTGTGTGTGTGTATGAAATTTCAAAAATAAAGTGTATAGCATGTTAAAAAAGAGACCCGCCAAGGAAAAGCTCAATGGAAGAAAGAGGGAAGATCCCCACAGGGAAGATCTCCTGTCATACCCCGGCTCAGTCGCAAAGGACTCATTCCTTCAGCCTACTCGTCTCTGTCATAGCTGTGGTCAGGTGAGAGCCTCCATCTGTGCTTACACGACATTCACCATCACAGGAAAAGGAAGTGTGAGTGAAGGTGAGCCAACTTATGTTCTTTGTCTGTATTAGAGAATTTATCCTTATTTTCAGTGAGCAACACCATAAGGAAAAGCCAGTGGCCACATGAGTTCTTAGCCCAGAAACACTTACTTGCTCCCCACATCCATATGCAAAGAAATTGGTAGGAGAATAGCCACCTCTCTTTTCTCATGTATAATTGAAGAATCTATGCCCTTCTGCATACACACAAAAATAATCATATTAGTCCAATTGGATTAGTCCAATGCATATCATTTGTACAGCCCCTGGGAAAAGATGGAGAATACTTTCCTTTGTTTTCAGAAAAATCTGATTGAAGCAGATCATACATATGTTTGCAAAGGATAAAGAGCCAGATTAATTTAAAAAGGGAAAGCCATGGGGAGCATTACTCATAGGCATTATTTTTCTAACAAAGCCTACTTGAAAAAATTAAAATAAAAAAGCATCGCTGGGTAGCTGAGCTGCATTAAATATATTAAATATCCTAATCAACTATGCATACATAATAAAGCCTAAAGTCGATTTATTTATAAAAATCAAAATCTACTCTAGTATCCACTGATACTAAATCTCATGATAAGTTTAGTTCTATAAAATTAAGCTATCATGTGGGAAAAATATAATGATATTGAAATGACATGTAAAATTAGTACGAATTAAAAAACAAAGTAGCAGAAATGAAAAAAAAATCATTCTGACCATCCCTTTATTCTAGTATTTCTGTTGTAAATTTTAAAAAATTCCTAAATTCAGTATTTGTTCTTAAGTTGACCTTTAAAAATAAAATGCTGTCATCAGAGATGTGTCTATATATAGATCACTTATGCCCTTTTAATGAAATCTAATAAGACAAAAATTATGGAATCTTCATTTGCTGAGTCATTGGCTCCTTTATTACCCAGAGACGATTGCTGTAATGCACTTTTATATCTAACTGTGCTTGACACACATCTCAAATCTTTATGAAAAAATAAAATTATTTTTCTAAGGATATATCATAGTTCCATGTCCAATTATACATGTTCTCCACAGAATACAGATGGAGAATATTTTTCACCATACTTAACCAGGAAATACGATATTTTTAAGTCTCAAGAGAGAAGACAATGAATTTTCCTTTCTGCTGAATGACATTTAAAACAATCTTCATCTCCTATGCCTTCCAAATAAATGTAGCTTACAATATAAAAGAAAGGGAAAAGAAAGAATTAAAGACTGAGGAGGAAAATTGAGGCAGGATGACAGCCTCATTAAAATGTGCAGAAAGCATCTCCAACTCCCTGGAGAAAGCTGTTATCATGAAATAATCACATTGATGAACATGGAAAGAGTGGACTCAGGCAGGGGCCTTATATCGCACCCAAGAAGTTGGTGATTATATCCTAGAAATGTGACCCCATGAAAGGCTGGCTTCTTTGTTGCTTAATAGAGTTCACAGAAAATGCTTGTCTCCAAAATGAGATTTCTCCCCTATTCACTGTGTAGCATGGGAGTCTTGACAGGATGAGCAGGGGGCCATTTCTCCTAATCAAGGGGGGATGCAAACCCCTGGGGGTGGAAGATTGCAAGCAATCAAGCCTCAACTGTTGCAGCAAAAAGCCATTGCCTTGTGCTCCATTGTCAAGTGGTCACAAAGGAAAGGTTATGGAAGCTGCCAGAATTTGGTAGGAATAAGGGATAATAGGTCAGATGGACCATTTGTCTTAGTAATTATCCCATTTCAGTCTCTGAGGCTATGGGAAATATTCCCTTGCTGCCTGGGAAGCCTATTTATATAGCATGTTTATATCTTAATTAAAATCTCCATTTTCTCATCCCCTTAGTTGAAAATTCATAAGACTACTTTAACATGAAGACACAAACAAGGCTTTCTAAACTGTATGGCATACAATGTCTTTCTTCTTGCTGCAACTGAATGGTAGAAAAGTCAATGCAGGTGACAGACAGGTCAGATGCACATCTGAAGAAGACCTTTGGAAAATATCTCCAAATACAGTTTCTAGATGGCAATATAGCCACAAGCCTTCTACTGTCTAGTTTAAATTCGGTTAACTCTTATTTTTTTAAAACAAATAGTAAATAACAGACTTTATAGTTCTTAAATATTTACTAAACTATATAGTTGTATGTATACATTTATAAATGAAAATGCATTATCTGAGATATATTTCACTCTTAATAATGGGTATGTTTATAACAGGATGAATTAGAATGGGATTTGGGGTAGGGATGAAGGGAGATTGGACTTTTATCCTTTATATAGTGTTTAAGAATATTTCTAAATGGATGTTTTCACAGGCTGGAAATACAGCCAAGTAGTAGAGCATTTGCCTTGCTTGCATGAGGCCCTAGGTTTAGTTCCAAGCACTGCAGTAATAGCTAGTCAGGCATAAAGATCAGACAGACAGACAATAGATATGCATGATTATATATATATATATATATATACATATATATATATATATATTTGTATGTACATATTTATATATACACATTAATTTATTACCTATGTAGGCTAAGCAATCTTGAAAAGAGTTAAATGCAGGTATTCCATGCATATACCTAACTATGGTTGTAGAATAAAACTGAATCCCAAATAAGTTTAATAAAGGCAAATTCCAAAATGAATCAGTGAGGGATCTACCCTTCCCAAAGGTTTTCTAAGATTAGGTTTAGGTTAAAGATCATTTGTCAGTTCTGTGCAGTGATAAAGAAAGATGACATCATGAAATTTGCAAGTAAATGAATGGAACTAGAAGCTGTTATGCTAAGATAGACAGACAGACAGACAGACAGACACATACACACACACACACACACACACACACACACACACACACAAAGATGTATAGTGTTTCTCATTTGTGGATCCTAGCACCAAACCCTTTTATGTAAGTCAAGCTGGGTAATTTTTTAGTAAAAACAATACCACATCCTCTGATGCCGCTAAGGACATAAGTTGAAGTTCATGTCTCTAAGATCAAAGACTTATGAAAAAGAATAAATCTCTTCTTAAATTATTTTTTTTTAATTTTAATTTTTATTTATTTCTGTATGTGTATGAATGTACTGTCTGCATGCAAGTTTGTGCACCCGTGTCGTGCAATGCCGCAGAGGTCAGAAGAGGGTGTTGGATTCCCCTGGAACTGGAGTTCTCCTGGAATTGGAGTTTCAGATGGCTCTCGGCCGCCATGTGGGTGCTGGGGATCGAACCCGGGTCCAAAAAAGAACCTAATACTTCAGGTGACAAATTGTCTAACTCTGACTTTTTACTTTTCCTCTGAAGGTAACATGTGAACTTTTATTGTTAATTGTTTTGTTTGTTGTTGGTGTTAATTCTAAGCCACAACTTTCTTCTCATTCAGAATGTAAACAACCAAAAATACATGCTCTGCTTTGTTTTGAAATACATAAAAAAAGAATTAGGAAGAAAAAGATCATTTGTCTGGGATATCTGTTCAACGAGGTAATCAATTTTTCACCCTGTGTTGCAGTTTGGACCTGAAAGTCCATGCGTTAGAGCCTCAGTTTCCAGCTTGGCACTGAGGTACTGGAAGCCTCTAAGTGGGGTGTAGGCACCTCTTCCTTGAAGAATCAGTACCCCATACCTGAGAGTCTTGCTTCCTTTTGAGCACCTCTTTCTCATAATCCTCATGCTTAAACCTATATTAAAATATATTTAATAAAATTTCCAACTCTGCTTCATAATAAAAGAAGTGGGGGCCTCGCTGGAGATCTTAAGTCATTAAGGGCATGCCCTGAATTATGAAACTCCCGCCCACTCCTCTCCTTCTCTGCACTTCCAACCACCATGCAGTGAGAAGATTCCTCCAGCATGAGCTCCCTCTCTGTTGTGCTGCCTCCACCTCAGGAACAAAACAATGGGGCCGATTTGCCATGAAAATACATTTTCAAAATGTAAACCAAAACAAAACCTTCTTTGTATGTTAATTATCTCAGTTATTTTGTTATAGTCATGGAAGGCTAACTCATCCTTGACTCCCTAAAATGTTCCTAAAGAGGTCTTTAAAGAGTCCTTAACTGCATATTTATATGTCAACCTTACCCAGGTGTAAAAAACATTACTCAGTTAAATAAAACATGGCTAACTTTATCATCATGATCAAGTTACTTCCAGGATTGGTGTGATTTCTCTGATGTGCCTATAAATATACTCCTATATACTAAAGGGAAAAAGATGACAGTGAAAATATCACACTGCTTATAACAAATGTCTCAGGATCTTAGCTACTAAGACAATGTGCAGAATAGTTTAGGACCTAAGAATTCAAGCACAATTCATTTCCTACTAGTTACTTCTCTGTTACTATGATCAATACTCCAACAAAAAGTAACGTAGGGAAGAACAGACTTCTGCAAGAGGCTGCCCTGCCCCGCAGGAAGCTGGCTGACCATATTTCATCCATATACAAGAAGCAGAAAGAAAGAGCAGGAAGTGAGGCAAAGCTGTAACACCTCAAAGCCCACTAGTAATGTCCTCCCTCCAGTAAGGTTCTGCCTCCTAATGGTTCCATAGTTTGCCCATACTGTGCCACCAAGTGGGGACCAAATACTCCAATACATGAGGACATGGGGGAACACTTCCCATTCAAATCATAGAACTACCATAAGACTAAAACATGCCTAACAAAATTATACAGTAATTGGATATATGAGCAAAACCCGATGAAAATATTCTTGATTGGGTTTTTACACCTGACATTTGCGCTCCTGAGTTCATCTACCAGGAAGTCACTAACTCCTGGCAGATTACCATTGTTTCTTAGAGGTAGGTTTCCCTTAAGTCCCCCACACTGGAGTCAGGGATGTTGCGGGTGGCAGATGTGCCGGGAATTATTAAAAACTAAAGTCAGGCATCTAGGCATTGACCCCATTTTTTTATCCAATTTCAAGGAACAGGTTTGTCCCGTGCCAAATGGGCCCAAATGTCTAACATCCTTTTAGCAGAATCCATTATACTAATATCTGACAATTATGAACTAAGTCTCATTTAACATGCTCAGATGCCCTCACTTAAAGGCAATAATTACTAAAAAGAGTGAGTTGTACAAACCTGTTTCCCAGTATGTTGGTTGACAGGACACCCCACTGGTTATAATGTAACCATCATGCAGAGCTTTTTATATTTAATGTTGAACAAATTATCCTTTGTGAAAGGCAGATTGAGAACTCTAACTGTCAATCTTGTTTTCCACTCTGCTTCATTTCCATTTCATAGAACCTCTTGAACTTAGCTGAGAGAGGTAGGGGTCCAAAAAAAAAAAAAAAAAACATTCAGCAATAGTGAATCCAAAAGGAAAAAGGGAAGACTAATAACCAGCTCTCTGTGAAAACAATGTAAGGAAATATCCGTTATGCCAGCAATCCTTCAATGAGTGACTTCTAAACAGAAGGTGAAAATTTTTGTACCTAGGGCAAGAATCTCAAGAGGAGTAAAGTTGGGAGGTTTTCCATACAGAGGAAAAATAGTGCCTGCAGTAGATGAAATGATTTATGTTGCAAAACTGCATAGAATTAAAGCTGAAAGAGGTCCTATAATTTGACGCAATATGGAAATTTCCACCTAGATAGAAATTCTAACTCCATGTGATTACACTTAATCCTGGATCACTTTGCCTCTGAAGCAAGGCTGATGGCCTCCCTATTTCTTAATCACACCACAACCTGTAGTCTTTTAATTTCATCTGTTGTTGGGGTTTCTTACTCACTTCCCCATGCCTATGCTGAGATATGTCTGCCTTGAGCATATGTGGGACTTGTGCATTCTTCCGCCATTGCTGAGTTCATGTGAGTAACTGACCAGCTGTCTAGAAAACTTTATTTCCTTGTGATCATCTACCACCTCTGGCTATTACACTCTTTCTGCCCTCTTTTTCACAATAATCTCTGAGCTTATCCTATTCTAGGATAAGCACTCTTCTTTGTATGTTAGCCTATTGTGGGTCTCTGTGTTAATCATGATCTGGTGCATATGAAAATTTCTCTGATGAGAATAGAGAGATGCATTAAGCTATATATTAAATATAGGAAACAATGTCATTAGGAGTCGATTTAATACAATATATATATATATATTTACCAGAATAAATAGTATTATTTGCTTCCCTATGTCATGTGACCTATCTAGACTCAGGTCCCTAGGTCTGATATCAATGCTAGGTATAGGCTCTATCTTGTGAACCAGACCAAATCCAGTATCATAACATTTGTGCCAGTGGGCTTATCTCACGCGTAGATCAGAAGGATAAGTACTGTGACAATGGCCATCCTACCAAAAGCAATGTACAAATTCAATGTAATACCCATTAAAATTCCAACTCTAAACAAAAATGAAAAATAATCTCAAATTTCATTTGAGAAACACAATAATGGAAACACACAAAAAAACCCACAATTTCCAAAGTAATCTTAAAAAAAAAAAAAAAAGAACTACTGGGGGCATTACCATCCCTGATCTCAAATTAGAGAGCTACAGAAATAAACGCACCTGGTACCAGCATAAAAACAGACACAATGATCAGTGGAATATAATTGAATACCCAGATTTAAGTATATACATTTACACCCACCTGAGTTTTGACAAAGGAGCCACAAATACACACTGGAGAAAAGATCCCATGTTCAACAAATGGTCTTGGTCAAATTGGATTGCTGTATATAGGATAAAATTAGATTCCTATCTCTCACCATGCCGAAACTCAACTCCACATTGATAAGGAACCTCAATATAATACCCAATACCCTAAATCTAATAGAGGAGGAAGTATTGAACACTTTGGAACTTATAGATACAGGAAAGGTCTTCCTGAACAGGATTCCTCCAGCAGAAACATTAAGCCCAATAATTGGCAAATAGGACCTCATCAAACTAAAAAGCTTCTATAGAGGAAAGAATACCATCATTTGAGTGAAACGAAAACCTATAGAATAAGAAAAAAATCTTTATCAGCTATTCTTTTGAGAGAGGGTTAGTATTTAGAATATACAAATAACTCAAAAAATTAAATGTCAAAAAAGCAAACGCTATTAAAAATTGAGGCAAGGAGCTGATCAGGGAGTCCTCTGAGGATAAAATGCAAATGGGTGAGAAATACTTTAAAAATGTTCAACATCTTAAGTCATCTAGAAAACGCAAATTAAAACCACTTTAAGATTTCATCTTACCCCACTCAGAATAGCTAAGATCTAAAAAAAAAAGAAGCCAACAAATGTTGGCAAGGACATGGAGAAAGGGAAACGCTTATCTACTGCTGGTGGGAATGCAAACTGGTGTAGTCACTATGGAAATCAGTGTGAAGATTCCTCAAAAAGTTCAAAATTGATTGAACATATGATCCAGCCACACCACTCTTGGGCATATACCTCAAAGACTCTAAACAGTATATACAGAAACACCTGTTCATTCATGTTTATTCCTGTCCTTTTCATAATAGCCAGGAACTAGAAAAAAATCTAGCTGTACATCAACTGATGAATGGATAATGAAAGTGGTGTAGATATACACCATGGAATATTATTCAGCTCCTTAACAAAAACAGAATTATGAAGTTCTAAGGTAAATGGATGGAACTGAAAAAAATAATTCTGAGTAAGGTAACCCAGACTCATAAAGACAAATGTCACATCTCTCACATGGTTGGATACTGGCTTTGAAATCTGAGATTTCAATTTCAAATTATGCATGTTTCAATTTGAAAAGCCAGAAAAACCAGGAAACAAATAAATGGTCATGAGGGGGTGCTTTCTAGAAGGGAAGGGACAGTGCAGTGATATATGGGTATCCTAGAAGGGTAAAGGGATGGAATTGGGAGGACACGGAAGAGAAGGGAATAGGGGAAGGAATAAGTAACACTAAAGGTCTTTAGAAAAAAAAAATCTTATGAGAGCTGGAGAGATGAGTCAACAGTTAAGAGCACTGACTGCTCTTGCAAAGGACCCGGGTTCGATTCCCAACACCCACATGGTAGCTAACAACTGTCTATAACTCCAGTTTCAGGGGATCTGATACCTTCTTCTGACCTCCTCAGGCATTGCACAACTTCTTCTGACCTCCTCAGGTGCACATACATACATTCAGGCAATACACTCATATGCGTAAAATAAAAATAATAAAATACTTAAAAATAAAAAGCCATATGAAAATCTACCATTATAGAAGTTTCTAAAAGTATATACATATACATTATAAAAATAGATTAAAAGGTGTTACCTTATAATAGAAGAACACTGCCTCTACTGCACACCATAGGTAAGGTAAGTAAAAGACCACTGGTGAGGAACAGACTCCTCCTTTGGAAACTGTTGACCAGGGGTGTCTTAGACCTTCAAATACTACTAGCCATTGTCTCAGCTCTTAGTTACCCACCAGAACCTGATGGTAAGATACTACTGCTGAAGACAATATGTACATGTGCTGTAGCACAAACAAGGAGAAATCAAGATGATAGTTGACTCCAGAGCCTCATCTCTACTGGCTAGTGTGTACAGTGCTGGAAGGTGCTTTGTTTGCTACCTGAAGAGAAAATTTAGCATGAGCCTTACCCAGCTGTGAACCATGAGAGTTACAACAATTGTGAGCCAACATTTATGAAGAATGAAGTAATGACCATTTCATTTTATAAGAGGACAGCATTAAGCATTCTGTCAAAGGTAGGTTTGTTTGTTTAATTTACTGAGATGGGGGTCTCCTGTAGGCTGACCTTGAACTTACTGTATGTTTGAGGATGACATTAAACTTCTCATCATGTTGCTTCCTCCTCTTGGGTGCTGGAATTACAGGCTTTCAACACCATGCCTCCTTTATGTAGGATTAGTATCAAACCAGGGCTCTGTGCATGTTAGTCAAGCTACCAAATGAGCTGCACCCCTAGCAAGGAAACTGTGGTGCAATTATTAATATATGAAAACAATTTTTAATTTCCTTACTTACCAACTTGGATTAATGGCATTTAATCATGTAAGAAAATACTTACAAATTATATGAAATTTTATGAAAGACTGAACCTTGAACTAAAGATAAAATTATAGAAACCTATTTTAATGTTAGGAACACTACTTACTAGGCACCAGGAATATAATGATAAATAAAATCTACAACCATTCTCACCTCCAGAGCTTCCAATTCAACTGATAAGGAATGAGCCTCTAGCACTGGATTCTATCATACACCAGACCGATACCACTAGTAGAATGTCCATGTGGTTTAACCTGAATGGTCTGTAGGTTAAAATTGCTCACACAGACAATATAACTCTACTTGACAGCAAACATATATCTAGAACACATGAAGAACTCCTACAAAATAAATACACACACACGCACACACACACACGCGCACACACACACACACGCACGCACACAGTGAAAATGTCAGTAGGTACTTCACAAGAGAACATATCCCAACAGATACAAAATAGGGCCTCATTACAATTAGTCATCGCAAGAATAAAAACTCCCATTGTACCAGCACACACCCAGTAGAATGGTCAAAATGTACCCAAATGCTGCTTTCAAATCAGATTACTTGAACTCTCTAGTGCTGGGGATGGAAATGAAACCAGGTGTAGATACTTAGAAGACCACTGGCAGTATCAGCTAATCTGTGCTCCGCAGCAATCCCAGTACTAGGCATTTGTGAATATGCTTGCCAAAACGCAAGCAGAAAAGTATTCAGTGCACTATTCAAAACATCCTCAGACTTAAAACAATCCTAATGTCCCTCCACAGTAGAATGGATCAATAAATCATAGTATACTTATACAATGGAGTACTATACAGCAATGACTATGAACAAATAATAGCTACCTTCTTAAGCATGAATGGATTTCACATACATTCTATGTAGCAGAAATGAGATGCAGAGAACAACTTTTATAATTCCACTTTATGAAACAAAGAAAAATCTGTAGTGCTAAAATTTAAGATAATTAACTTTAGAGACTTATTTTGAGGTGGGCACAAAGGAAGCCTCTGATGGTGATAAAAATTTGATTTTGGAGCTGGGTTCATGAGTTCATTTGTTTTCTAAATCTTTTATACTTTTCTGAATGTTTTCATACTTTGAAAACAGCTAAGCCACACGTAACAAAAGTAACCCCTTATGATCTGGATGGCATTTTATAAGGTAAAGGGTGTTTTCTTATATTTTGCCCCATCGCTTCATTAACCCCTTGTCCACTAATATACATCTCATCTAGCAAGTGACTATTCTTGATGTTGCAAGGAACATAAAGGCTAAGAGGAATGGTTCTTAACCTCTATGAGCTAATCTATACCATCTTTATCAGTAACTTGAACTTACTGACTCTTGTGATTAAACATCACACCTTACACTCTCTCACGTTTAATAATATCAAGAAGATAAGCATTTTCATGTCTTGCTGATTTTCTTCTGAACACATGAAGTGTTATATAAAGGAAAATACAATGTAATTTGTAGAGGAAAACAGATCAAAATTAAGTTCCTGAGTAGTGGGCCTAACAGGGATGACTGGAAAGTAACATCGCAATCCTTGGTGACTTCATCCCAAATAAATTAAATTGACAAAGATGGTAATAAATATATACATTCCATTCCACTATATATTTTAATTATTTCACACAGCAATACCAAATTTATTTCCTAAATTTATTTAATTTATTTATTTCCTAAATTTATTTCCTAAATAGCTTAAATTTATTTCCTAAAACTTAAGAAATTTCAACTTTCTAAGTAAAATTCTAATCTAAAGAAATATGGGAAAACCATAAAACAACTGTGAAGATAAAGTATTTCTGAGAAAAAAAATGTGCTTTCATTTATTAAAATGTAGGTTTTATAATGTATTGATTCCCTAGGAATTAATGCCAAATAATACACATGACCGTTTACATCAGAGGTACAGTGTTTTTATAAAAGTGACATTTTTAAAAGAATATGAACATATTATACAAAACTAATCCTGTCTAACCCATTGGATTATTACAGATATCCAATATAGTAATTTTTTGACATTTAGGTATTTCTATTTGTTCTATAGAGACATTTCATTGATTTTTACCAGACTTGTTCCATTTTTAAAATTAATATGTATTTTACTTTATGTTCAGTATAATATATTTGAAACAAAATGGCAGTCAATAACCATCATCATATAAAACTATGTTCTTGAACTAAATCCATCTAAGCAATGAGCAAAGTGGTACAAGGTGGCGCAGCTTGGAATCCCACACCCTAGAGGAGCACTCTTTAGGCATGTGATGGGGAAACATGGTGTTTTACACTGCATGTTACTTTAAAGGTTGCAAGAACAAGGTTGCAGCCTCAGAGAGTTCAGTCATGGGAAGTAAGACATATACATATGCATACGTGTGCACTTATGCTATATCTGACTTAAGCATTTCGCTGAATGCTTTGGGTGGGAAGCAAGTCCACTATTGTCATACTACATATCAGAAATGTTTATAGGAAACAGCACCTGAGCTGATGAGGAGATCAGAAAAGGGAAAACTGAATATTAAACGTATAACGGCCATCATTAAGCCCTCTTAATCTCTTCCAGACAATAAGAAAGGAATGTATTTCTGCTTGTCCCAGCCATACTACATACAGGCATGTTTATAGGATTCTTGGGATCTGGAGCATATCAGTGATACATAGCCTCAGTCTGCTAAGATCTGAGGCCCGCAGTTCATTGTGAGAGCTCAACATTCCTCCAGCTGTTCGTTGCCTCTGTGCTTAGGTGGTGAGCTCTGGCTCAAGGACACTGGGCTCAAGCTGCAGTCCAAATCTAACGTTATAATAAGTTGACCTGTTGAGCCCTTGACTCTCACAGCTCTTTCTCAGTTGCTGCTATTTGGAAAGGAGGCATCATGTGTTCCTCCAATGATGATCAAATGCTAATATGAGGCATGTCATTGTTTTGAGCTTGGCACCTCACAAAAATGGCAGGAAACTAGTTGTGATGGTAGAAGAAACAGGTGCCAGCACTGAAGAGGAATTTGGAAGGTGAATTTGGGGGGGATTCTTTTTGAGACAGGGTCTCTCTGTAGCTACAGCTGTCCTGGAACTTGCTCTGTAGACCAGCCTGGCCTTGAACTCACAGAGATCAGCCTGCCTCTGCCTCCCAAGTGCTAGGATTAAAGGCGTGTGAATTTTTAAGAGATATTTTACACTATTACAAAGAAAATTTACTTTTCTTGTAGGTAATAAGGAAACTGTAAGAATGCTCTAGAAGGGTCAGATGAATGTTTTAATTTGATTGGTAAAATGATTTTAATAGTTATAATATCTGGTGTGTGGATCATATTGGGATATTAATATACTATATAGAACAATACTTAAGTCTAAAACAGACTGGGGTTTAAAAATATTATTATTCAATTGACTATAACCTTAGGTGGGTAACTGAAACTCCTTCAAATAAGTTACTACTCAGTATTGACAGTATCTAGCTGTTATTGAGTGGGAGATTAATTAAATGAGAAAGTAGATGCAGAGGATATACCATCATGTCCATGGATAGCAATGGCTGCTAGATTTCATAAGTCTTTTAAGATGGGAGATATTCACTTTTATATGTAATATATAACATTTCAGGTAATCATTGCTTTAGCAGTCCTCACTTGTTGCCCAGGCTGTATCATAAGATGTATTGAGAAATTCTGAAAATCCATATGCCAAAACCATAAGACTCCAATTCTGTGTCTGTAGCAAGGCCCAGTGTCGGTATTTATTTCAGAGTCCAAGAAAACTCTGATATATGATCAACAATAAGAGCACTTAGTGTGTGATATATTAAACACTGCTTTTATTTTGACTAGAGAATAATTCACTTAAGAGGCGGAGTAGCTGAGTTGGAGTTTACAACCTCTGTGCCTCAGCTTCCATGGTCATAACCTGAGGAAAGAGCAACACTGCCGCTACTCAAAAGCAACAATATGACAGGGCCAGACTCCCAGCTGAAAGATGATAAGGCATAGGCTATTCATGTAGAGGGAACTAGGTGAGGTGATGGAAAGCAACCATATTGCATAGCCCAAAATGCAAACGCACAAAGGAGTTGAAAGTCATGATGTTGGCAATCAGTCAGAAATCAAGAAGAAAAGGGAAAAAAATTCAATGACTTCATGGAAGGTCAGAGCAAACAGTAGGTGAGCAAAAGGGAAGGCAGACATGAGCTGGAGATTCCCGAAGCTGGAAGGCAAGGCAGATGGTCAAAAGCTGAGGCAGGCCAGCAGGAGCCAGGCGATCTACAAGTAAGGTGAGCAGAAGAAGATATACCAGGTACCAGCAAAAGGGAGCTTGGGATTCCAAGGCAATCTTCAGTCCCTGGCAGGAAGCTTCTTACAGACTTCCTGTTGCAGCAGGAACCAGTCTAGGCCTGTGGGTGGAAGCAAGCAAAATGCATGAAAATGGAGAAGGTGAAGCTAATGGGAGCCAGAATAGCATAAGATCTCTGGTAAAAATGCAGACAACCACCAACACCCAAATCACAATCACAAAGATTAATTGTTACTCAAACAGACGCTTACAAGCAAGAAGTAACATGTCTAAAGTATGTATTTTTAAAATGGAAACAGTAGTCTTATACATGCATGTATTCATTCATTTCAACTAAATGACAGTGATTGATTTCCCCTTTAACAAACCCCATGATATAACTGGATGAAAATATAGCTCCCAGTGATCATATTGTCTAACAGGAGCAAAAAAGTTAAGATCCATCCCAATATGATTCAGGAAGTCTTATAATACATTTAATACAAGCATATCCAGAACATTTTCACTGGAGGTGAAGTATTAAAGGATTAATTAGGGGATGATCCACTGTAGAGAAATAGTGTGCACAAGGACAAAATTGTGGTGGTAGTGGAGAATTTTTAAGTAATTCAATATGTCTGCTGCCTTTGCTTTGTGGTCAAGAAGAGTCAGAAGTTCAGGCTAGAGACAGGTGACCACTAATGAAAGGCCTTAAATGTGAAGTCAGCGAGTTACTAAAAAAAAAAAAAAAAAAAAAGTACATGAAGCTAGAGGGAAATGTGGGGGGGGGAGTCTGAGAGGGCTAGAAGGGAAGGAAGGGTAATATCAATATCAATATCAATATATATTGATATTATTGAATTCATATATATATGAAATTAACAAAGAATTTTTTAAAAGAAAAATAAATACATTTTAAGGTATGTGGATACTTAATAACACATATGAATTCAGACATACATTTATACATGCAAGGTCAAATGACATTTCTGGTTAAAAATAGACTGGTATAAGCACTTCAGAACATAGATATAAGATAGAAGCCTACTAGTACAAGAAACAACCCCAAGAATTGACAAATGGGATTATAAAGCAAATGAAATTATAAAGCTTCTATGCAGCAAAAGAAATTGTTAACAGACAGCCTATAGAATGAGAGAATATCATTTTCAGCTATCCTTCAGAAAGAGGTCAATATTTAGAATTTATAAGAACTGCAAGAATTAAATACCAAACAATCCTTCCAATCAACAAATGGGCCAATAGTCTGAAGATATTTCTTATCAAAAGAAGAAACATACATAAAGTGTTCAGCATATCTTACCATCAAAGAAATGCAAATTAAAACTACTTTAAGATTCCATTTCATCCCAGAATGGCCACCATCAAGAAAACAAATGACAATAGATGCTGGTAAGGATATGGAAAAGCAAGGCATGGGAGAGGCAGGTGGATCTCTGTGAATTCAAGGCCAGCCTGGTCCACATAGTGAGCTCTAGGACAGCTGAGGCTATGGAGAGACCCTGTCTCAAAAATAAATAAATAAATAAATAAATAAATAAATAAATAAATAAATAAATAAATAAATAAATAAATAAAATAAAATATGGGGAAGAGGAATCCTTATCCACGGTTAGTAGGTATGTATCCTAGTGCAGCCACTATAGAAATCAATGTGGAGAGTTTTCAAAAAACTGAAAACAGAGTTGTCATGTAGCCTAGCTATGCTACTTCTGGGCATACACTAAAAGGGCTCTAGAGCTTACAACAGAGGTACTTGCGCAACCATGTTTATTACTGCTCTTTTCACAATAGCAAGGAAATAAAATCCATTTACATCCCTGTCAAATGAATAGTTAATGAAAATGTGGAAAATGCACAAATGTAATTTTACTTAGCCATAAAGAAGAATGAAATTTTCAGGAAAATGAATAGAACTGGAAAACATTATTTTAAGCAAGGTAACCCAGGCTCAGAAAGACAAATATTCTATTTCCCTTCTCATACATGGATTCTAGACTCAAACTTTTAAAAATGTATATCCAGGTGGAAATAAACATGGGTAAGGACCAGGAAGCTAGGAAAAGATCCACATGCTTAGAAACAAACAAACAAAAAAAGCTTTGAGGGAAGGGGTGGGAAGGCAGTAAAACAAAGTAGAAAGGGGAATGCTAGGGACTAAAAGGGACAGCAGAGGAGCGAGGAGGAAATAAAGGAAGCTGGGAGTGGATTAAGCAAAAAGAAATGTGTATTAAAAACCTCATATGAAAACCTATTATTTTTCAAGCTAATTTAAAAAAAATAAGAATATTTAAAGGAAGTTACTTGTCCTGGAGAAAGGATTTCTGAGTCTTACAGTAGAAACCTTTCACCTGTGCTTCTACACATTGATTTGACAACAATTATTAGTTTAGTAGTATTTCTATTATCATTTTAATTTCATGTTAATTGAAAAGTAGTACATTATGGGGCTGGAGAGATGGCCAAGCGGTTAAGAGCACCTACTGCTCTTGCAGAGGACCCGGGTTCAATCCCCAGCACCCACATGGCGGCTAAGAACCATCTGTAACTCCAATTCAGGAGAACTCTAGTTCCAGGGGAATCCGAGACCCTCTTCTGACCTCCGCGGCATTGCATGACACGGGTGCACAAACCTACATACAGACAGTACACTCATACACATATAAAAATAAATAAAATTTAAAAAAAGAAAAGTAGTACATTAATGAGTTATGCTTACAAATTTTATTTACAATTATTAAAATATACTTTCTTAAAAATAAGTAAATGAGGGGCTGGAGAGATGGCCTAGCAGTTAAGAGCACCGACTGCTCTTGCAGAGGACCCGGGTTTGATCCCCAGCACCCACATGGCGGCTGAAAACCATCTTTGACTCCAGTCCCAGGGGAATCCGATGCCCTCTTCTGACCTCCGCGGCATTGCACGACACGGGTGCACAGACCTACATGCAGACAGTACATTCATACACATACAAAAATAAAAAAATAAAAAAGTAAATGAGGGGCTAGAGGGACGGCTCAGCGGTTAAGAGCACTGATTGCTCTTGCAGAGGACCCAGGTTTGATTCCCAGCACCCACATGGAGTCTAAGAACCATATTTAAGACGGGCATGGTGGCACATGCCTTTAATCCTAGCACTCAGGAGGCCAGCAGATCTCTGTGAATTCAAGGCCAGCCTGGTCTACAGAGTGAGTTCCAGCCCAGCTGGGGCTATAGGGAGACGCTGTCTCAAAAAAAAAAAATGTCTTGTAGGTTGTGGCCGACTTTTTCTTCTATCACCTTCAGGGTTTCAGGTTTTAGGTTGAGATCTTTGATCCACTTGGAGTTTATTATTATACAGGGTGAGAGGTAGGGGTTTAATTTTGTTCTACAAATGGTGATCCAGTTTTGCCAACATCATTTGCTGAAGATGCTATCATTCCTCCATTGAGCTTTTTTGGCCCCTTTGTCAAATATTAGGTGATTGAAGTTATATGAGCTCAAGTTTGGATCTTCAATTTTGTTCCAATGGTCAATGGTTCTGGGTTTTTTTTGCCAGAACCAGGCTGTCTTGAAGTCTGGTAATGTAATCCCCCCAGTATTGCACTTTTCACTCAGGGTTGCTTTAGCTATTCGGGGTCTTTTGTTTTTCCATATGAATTTAAGGATTTTTTTCTAAGTCTGTGAAAAAGCTCATGGGGATTTTGATTGGGATTGCATTGAATCTGTATATTAATTTGGGTAGAATGGAGATTTTTACTATATTAATTTTTCAAATCCATGAGCATGGGAGGTCTTTCCATCTAGACTTTCTAAATCAAACAGCAGCTGCACAGGAAATAAGGACAACGACTGACAAGTGGGACCTTGTCAAACTCAAAAGTTTTTGTACAGATAAAGAAACAATCAAGGAAGTGAAGAGAAAACCCACAGAGTGGGAGGAAACCTTCACCATGGATACATCTGGTAAAGCATTAACATCCAGAATATATAAGCTATTTGAAAAACAAAGAAGAGCTGGGCGTGGTGGCACACGCCTTTAATCCTAGCACTCAGGAGGCAGAGGCAGGCGGATCTTTGTGAGTTTAAGGCTAGCCTGGTCTACAGAGTGAGTTCCAGGACAGCTGGGGCTACAGGGAGACCCTGTCTCAAAAAGACCAAAATAAAACCAAAAAACAAAAAAACGAAGATCCAAATCTGAGCACATACAATTTCAGCCATCTTATATTTGACAAGGGGGCCAAGTAGACACAATGGAAAAATGACAGCATCTTCAGCAAGTGGTGTTGGCAAAACTGGATCACCACTTGTAGAAGAAAGAAATTAAAACCCTACCTCTCGCCCTGCACAAAGGTCAACTCCAGATGTATTAAAGACCTCAACATGAAACCCCAAATTC